>JANHFX010006450.1:0-93831 GCA_027560015.1 Chloroceryle amazona
AGTTGGATCAGGGGTTGGACTCGATGATCTTGGAGGTCTTTTCCAACCCAATCTATTCTATGATTCTATGATTCTGTCGGGCACCTGTTTGCACCCACTCCTTTGCAGTAGTGAGGCCATCCCTTTGGTCCTGCAGTGGCCTGGCTGAAAAATTAAACCAGGCAAAACCAAATCAGGCTGTTCTTCCAGGCTTGTCTTCATTTAGTTTTAATTCCCTGAACCATTTGTTTTCATTCACTGAACCAGGTCGTAGGATCAGAAAGGTGGGAGCATTCAGACAGAAGGAAGAGAGAGGCAGTGTTAGGTACTGTTGGTCTTGCCCTTAGCAGAAAACCAATCTTTGTCCCATTTCTTTGATTGTCTAGTAAAATATTAGGGTGGAGAGAGTACAAAAGCTACAAAATAAGCCTGCTAATTTCCTACACCTCTCAGCCTCCAAATTACAAGGTGTGACAGATTACTGGAAAGCTCTTCATTTATTGGAAAATTTGAATATTGAAAAGGAGGTCCAGTTCATCTAACCATTTTCTTTTCATATCTTGCAACACAGAGAAGTTACTCTGTTGTTGTTGTTAGCAGAATTTCAGAATGGTTTTGTGTCTGCACACTGCACATCTGTTGGCTCTCAGATATTATTCAGATTCCTTTTTGCTTTGAGAGAGATGTATGGCAACCTTTAAAAAGATACCAAATAACCATCCTAAAATAAAGCTTTTGATGAACATGAAAATCATTAGGCCAGGCAGGCCGGTAGCTGTTCAGGACATGAACAGAGTGGCAGTGTGAAAAGGAATTGGTGAATAGGCTCTTAGATCTGGAGGGAGAGTTTCTCTTCTCTCTTCTTGTCCCTCCTTGTGTTTCTGAGCCTCAGAGGAGAAAAAGCTAACAGCATGAAAGCCAGCAATATTGGAAGTGTTGTGGAGAAAGCAATGCTGAAGGGTACAAATTCAGCAGACGTGAATGCATTGAAAACTCCCATTATAGATCCCTGAGTTCTTTGGGGCAAAGAAACCTTTCTGTGCTTTCTGTGTGAGTGCTGTGACCTGATAAGACTTCTAAATTGTAACACAATGCCAACTGAATGAAAAGATAAGTGCGGTGAAAAGCAGCATGCTGTCTAGGAAGTAAAAACAGTCACTGACATAGGCTTTTCTTTTGAAATCAAGCTCATGGCTATTATTTTAACTAACTCAAACTAGTGAGAAATAGCTGTAACCTATTTTCAGTCCATTAACTTGAACCATTTTTCATTAGCAGATGTCAATACTCGTCATGACAAAGTCGGTATGTTCGGCATCGTTTTGCAAACACAGAAACGGTGACACAGAGAAGTAACAGAGTTTGATTCAAGGTCACTCATCTCTCTGACAGTACCACAGTGACTACAATCCAGGAATTCAGAGACTGAATCCAACAGTTTCTGCCAACGTTATCTTATTTAAAGTGTGTATTTGTGCATATAGATGCACACACATATATATACAAACACATATATTGGCAGATATTCTAGAAGTACTTGGATGCATAATTCCTTACTGTTGCATACTAGTAATTGCCTTGTCAGGAAGTCACTGAGCAGAAAGAGGGTTCAGAATAATTTTATTTCTAATCACTTTCACCTTTGTAATCCATTAAAAGACACATCACTCTTGTGCCTTCCATCTCATTTTTTTTCAAGAGACCCTAATGATCTGACATTTATTGATCTAAGCTTGTCTTCCAAATTGCTAATTTGTTTTTATGGTCCTAAATGTCTCTAACTGGGTTTCTGCCATGATTCTGGTAGAATCTGAAATAGGCATTTTTTGATAAACAAATATTCAACTTGTATAGATTTTATGTTAATATTTGATTACTTCTCATCATGTTTCTACAAAATACTTTAATACAGCAAATGACCACACCAGCTTGTGTGTACTATGGCTTCTTTTGTAAATGCTGTAAGTTATCCTTTCATTAAACCCATTTAAGTAAGCTGAATTTAGTCTGTCTAAAATTGCCCCAGGCAACAATGTGATCAATTTTTCTCTTCTTTAAAAGGTACATTTCCATTATCACAGACCCTGAAAATTAAAGTAATATTGGCTACTATAACAAAATAATAATTAGTAAGTATTGAATGCAATCCACTAGTCACTATTTTCCTTCAAGAGGATCACATCTGTTCCAGTTATACAGAAATATATTCAAATATGAAATGGTGGGGAGGGAGAGAAGAAGGGTGGGTGGGGAGAAGGTAATGAGGATGATACCATGAGACCAGGTGTTTTGTGCCAGCATTTTAAACTTGCTTATTAATCTGGAGAGTAACAAATCACATTTGTTTTATTTTCCCTGTTATTCTTGTCAGGTACTTAATTTGTTGTGATGCTGTTCCAATCCTCTCTTATTTTAAGAGGCAGAACTGTTTAGAAATTTGCTAGTAGTATTTCCACTTCAAATCACTTTTTCATCCACTTTCTTTGGATAGTTGTTTATGATTTCATTAGAAATGGCAGTCTAATGGTTCAGTGCTACTGTGGAAGTAAGCTGCAGCATAACTTCTCAGGAACTTCTTTCTTTCTGAGGACACTGGTCTTAATCTTCAAGGGGCTTTTCTAGATGACATATTACAAAAAGATGCACTGAAATTAAATGCTCAGAAATGATCCTAACACCTACTGGGGATATTGCAAAGCCAGATCATCAGAAATTCTCCTTTGTAAAGCCACCATTGGACTATCAGAGGCAAATCGAGGACTTTCAGACAAGTAAAGTGTGTAAGCTCCTGGCAGCGGAGGTGTTTGAGATGGTACTCTTCCTTTTGCAGACGATGAATAAGTGAGTGTGGGGTAAGATATAGATACAGGCCCAGCAGTAAGAGGCTGAGCCCACTTGAAGCCACTCAATTTGCCCTCCTTGGCAGCCTGTTTTCCTTAGGGATTTGCTGCATCCCAACTCATTTTGTTGCAGTTTGGCTGTCTGTATTCTCAATACCTCTTCATTTTCATTCTGAAGCGGTAATTTTTGCACACTCGCTGTCTGGTTGTCTGCAGTCCATTTCAGTGGCCTTATTACCATCTAGTGGCTAACACAAAAGAATGTGCATCTAAGTGTCATGTTTTTAACTCAGAAAACCCATGAGAAAAGATCTAGTGCCAGAGAGAGAGATGAGTATATTACCAGCAACTTAAAAGGACCAGAATTTCCTTTCTTATCCATGCCATCTTTGGTTCTGATTGATCACCTCTCCATTTTATCTGTTTGTAACACACTGTAGTGTTACTCCCTAGCATATATTCTGGATGCTCCAAAAGCAGAGGGTAGAGATTAAAAACTTGTTACCATGCAAGTGAAATCCTTCTCTTAGTAGGAGTAACAAGCTAGTCAAGAAAGCACTCGAGCAGCTAAAACACCAAGGAACAGAAATGTTCTCTTTCATGCATAGAGGAAGAGCTGTGCTTCTGAGAACTGTAGAAGAACAAAGTCTCTGTATGGAACTTGGGCACAGTAGGAAATGTTTACAGGTGCCTATATCCTATTGGCTTTGCGAAATTAAATCACGCAGTATATGTTGGTATCTAAGAGATATTTGTGACATTTATGAAATTATATTATAAAATTATTTCAATACTTTCTCTCCCACTGTAATATTGAATTTATTGATTATGAATGGGAAAATTAATTCTGTAACTCTCTCAGGATGAAAAGAAATGCATAAAAGGGGATACATTCATGAAGCTACTTCTCATTTGCTGGTATCTCAGAATGCATCCAGGAATTGTAATAATGTGAAGGACATCTCAGGCTCAGAAAAACAGAGAACATAAAGGTATCACCTCCTATGTACACAGTAGTATTTTTTTTTTTGAGCCTTTGAATGTAACAGACATGTTTTACCAGATTTTGCTGTGGTAAAAATATATCTAGACAATGCTTCATTCGTTTTTATGGATAATCTCAGTATTTACTGAGGGTCCTCAGTGTCCGAGTGTGCACGTGCTTGCTTACCTCCTGCCAACAATGGTTCATCTATACAACACGCACTGCCAGTAAATTGATAAAAACAGCTAGAGCCAAGAGCCTTGACCACAGAAGACTTCTTATTACAACAAACTGGCTGGAGCCCTGAACAGTTTCATTCATTACAATTCTCACTGATGCAGGCAGACCTTAGCTGTATTTTATCAGCCTTTGTTGATCCACTCAGAACAGGAGCTGTGGAGTAGTAGGTATCTTGCATTTTTCATTTAGACTTGTTTTTATTTCATGTTTTTCCTCTGGGTTTTCTCTTAAGACAAAGTTAAAAGGCACATTTCAGTCAACTGAGCTGATGTTGTGAAGCTCATTCACTGAATTCCCAAGGGACAGGGAGAGGAAACAACAAAACTTTCTACTGAAAAGTGAAAAACAGAACTCTCTGCTCCAATTATGATAATCAGGGAGTGCAAAATGGGAGTAAAGGGGTGAGTAGAATTAATGGAAGAGAAAAAACCAATTTAATTATTTATGTTTGAGTCCATGCATCTGACATCTTGCACTCCTGGCTCCTTGAAGTAAATAAAAATATATCACCAAATACTGTTAAAGATGCTGTACAGGAGCATTTCCTCTCTCATAGGAGATAGAATATATATTGAAAGACACATCAGAATTATAAAATCATAGACAATAGGGCTGAAAGGGACCATCATCAAGATCATGATAGCACCTCATGTCTAAAATATACCTGGCAGACATCTAGAAAAACTCAAGTGGTGGGCATCCCCCAGCTTCAGCACTTGTGAGGCCTCATCTCAAATACTGTGTTCAGTTCTGGGCCCCTCATTACAGGAAAGACATTGAGATGCTGGAATGTGTCCAGAGGAGAGCTACCAAGCTCATGAGGGGTTTAGAGAGAAAGTTGTATGAGGAGAGGCTGAGGGAGCTGGGTATATTTAGTTTGGAGGAGCCTGAGGGGTGACCTCATTGCCCTCTACAACTACCTGAAAGGAGGTTGTAGAGAGGAGGGTGTTGGCCTCTTCTCCTTAGTAACTACTGACAGAACCAGAGGAATTGGTCTGAAGTTGCGGCAGGGGAGGTTTAGTTTGGATATTAGGAAGAAATTCTTTACAGAAAGAGTGGCGAGGCACTGGAACAGCCTGCCCAGGGAGATGGTTGAGTCACCATCCCTGGAGGTATTTAAGAAATGGGTAGACCTGGTGCTTCAGGACATGCTCTAGTGGCAGGCATGTAGGGGGTTATTTTGTGTTTTTGAAGTCGTGTTTGATCAGGATATTTAGGTGGGGTTTTTTTGTTATGGGTTTGGTTGGACTCAGTGATCTAGGAGTTCCTTCCCAACCATTAATATTCTTTGATTCTGTGATTCTTTGGACTGTCTATTCATTGTCCTTAGTATTAGTCCCCTGTGAGAATGCACACACTTTTACCTGAAGCGCTGTCCTGGTCTACCAAAACTCATCCTTTTAGAGTGCAGCTGGAAGCTACTGTAGACCACTGGAGTTAGTCCTGCCAGTCTCTTTCCTCTCTATGTAATATTAGCCTAGTCATACACATGCTGCTGACAGCTGTTACTAAGCAGGGCCTAAAAAGCAAGATAATTTCTCAAATATTTGCCTCAAGTAGGTCTAGGTTCTGCCCATTCACAAGTGTGGGTCCAAAAAGAAAACAGAAAATGAAAATGAGAGAGGAGCAAATGCAACACTGATAATGTGGTCTTGTATTGGCTGCATAAGCTCTGCCAATTTTCCTCTGTGTTGCATGGAAGGATGTGATGTAAAGTAGCATTAGGGTAAATATACTTGATCAAGTGTGGTAGACCACAAAGCTTTCATGCACAGTTAATACAAAATTTGGTTAAATGCCTGTTTTCTCCTCTTTCTCAGTACAGCAGTTGCCACTGTGTGCCCTTACCACCAGGAGGACAGGGATAGGAGTAGGACTCTTCTAGGTATACACGGCTTCAGTTGTGCTCTGAGCAATTTGTTTTCAAACAAAATCATAAATACCTGGACTTGTGGGATTTGAGTTGTTTTGGCTTTGGCTGTCCTTT
Organism: Chloroceryle amazona; assembly: GCA_027560015.1. Lineage (NCBI taxonomy): Eukaryota > Metazoa > Chordata > Aves > Coraciiformes > Cerylidae > Chloroceryle > Chloroceryle amazona. The sequence goes on from JANHFX010006450.1 coordinate 6,032, forward strand.
TTTTTTTTTTTAATTCTGTTTTCAATTACCTATGGAGTACCCTGTCAAGTAGCTGCACATACTTCATATCACATTGTTTCCTTCATTTCATCTTGTACCTAGAGCTTTGTAGCTGTACACTGCATGAATCCAGACACTCACTTTTTGATGCTTAGCTTCACATCATCTTGAAAAAAATCTTTATTCAAATTGAGTGTCTAGCAGCCTCTGCTATTTGAGTGTGATTTTCACAAACAATGGAATTACTTCCATAATAATGTTCTTGGCTCTTGAAAATGTAGCTGCTGCGTGTTTTTAGCACAAATTTACTTTCAGCTAAAACCAGTTTAAAATATTTGACTGATGAATGAAGATAATGATATGGTAGATTTTTAGAAAACAAAATTAACCTATTTCTAATTTAAATACTGCAGGCTTATGGAAGAATGGAGCTTTTTTTCACAACGTTGGGAAAACCGACCATTTTATGTAATGAAAATTCAGCCACAACTGGTAGAACAATTAAGAAATCCATTTCTTCATAGCACGCAGCAGGAACCAAGCAACTCTAACCAGTTTGCTTACCTGACGGAGTAGACAGTTTTAAAAATGACATTGGCATCTGTGAGCACAGAATGACACCCAGATCCAGTGCCCTTCCAAATGCAATCTCTTCTTAGCAAACATGCCCGTGCTGAAGACCCACCTTATATCAAAATCACCAGACAAGTCACAGTACATCCCTAGCATTGTGATAAGGACTCTGTTTTGTTCTCTTTGTGTACACAGCATTTCCCGGAGAGCAGAAGTGGTTTGGTTGTGAATGCTTTCCGATTTGCACGGTAGGGAGGTTTGCTGAGGGAGGGGAAGAGATTAGGTTTGCTGTGAGCGCTACTCTGTACTGCATGAAAGCAATGCTTTTGGCTGTGCCCTTGTGCATCACCCTCCTGACTTCTGCCCCCACCCCCCCTATAGACCAGCTGCATACAGTTTTATTATCCAGCGAGGCTTAGTGCCCAGGATGGTGACGCTAACATGGTATAAATAAGGCAATAAAAGGTAGAATAAGCAGGCTGTGGGATAGAGAATGTCCTCACTCCCTTTAAAGAGCATCTATGGCTCTCACTTCATCTTCAGTCAGCAGGAAAACATCTCCCCTCCTGTTTCAATCTACTTATGAACACACTGCATCGGTCAGGGGGAGTTTGGCCTCTTTAAGGGACAAAGAATGGTAGAGAAGTGCCCATTCCTGAATCAATCTTTCTCTGTCGGAGGGTGCACAATGCAATCTGAGGCAAACTGGAGAAGCAGGAAGATAATTTTAGACAGCAGGCTCTCTGGGGTAATATATTTATCTATTTATCATTTTAGGCTTTGTTTATGAGGAAACATGCTGGCTATATCTGTAAATATTTTAAATGCTTCAGTTGGTGGTAGGCATGGGAAGGGGATCCAAACAGGGATTCTGGGCATTTTCCTTGCTGTTCCTTCTGACATGTCAGTTCAGAGCAATTAGTAACATAGCGACAAGCTGCAGCACTTCATTATCATCACAATCTGGTACCTTTTTAATATAGTATCTGACATTTCAGTCAGACAGAGAGATTTGTTCTTATGCTGGCAGGAACTTTATGCCCTGCACTTGTGAACATCATCTTGCTGGGTAGATGGACCAGGCAGAGCACACACTGTCTGTATTTATCTAACTATGTCAAAGCATGGCATTCAGATGAAAGGCAAACATAAAACCACATGGAAAATGGCATACAAGAACCAAGCCATCCTTTGTGGTCTAGTAAAAACATTTCTTTGTTATGCAGTTCCCAGCAAGGGATCACACAAGTATCTTAATGGAGAGAAGAAAATCCAGAGCTCACCTCACCTCATCTTGGTAGCAGAGTTATCCCAAGCTACCTGCCCACTCAGGCGACTTCTTTCACTGCCTGTGCCATGAGGCTTCGGGGGAGGTGCTGACACCAAAAGTGATAGTGGTGCAGCTACAAGGACACAGGGCTGTGACTGTGCTAGAGGCACAGACAGGAGTGTACTTTTGGGATTACAGTGCAGGGAAAAAGAGCTTGTGTAATTCTGGTTTAAAGGAAGTATCTCCACACCTAGCTTTTTTCTTAGGTATATTAGAGATCTGTGATTTTAGGCCTGTCTTTGCATTGCTTTGTGTGGCTCATCTTTTCCACTCAATTTTGTTCCGCCTACTTATTTGGAACCAGCAATCAGAAATGGGAAAGTGGTATAATATCTATTGTTTATTTGAATCTCTGCACCTCACAACCTCTAAGTAATATCAAAAACTTAATAAAAACATCCTGTAGATGTTACTGATATTAATTTTCCACATGGGTAAACTGAGGCAGAAGCATTTTCTGGCCATGTACAGGTATTCCTATCTCTACTGGGTATCAGTGTGTGTCCCAGGAAGTGTATTAACGTGGACAAGATGCCATTCCACATGCACAAAAGTGATAGGATTTGGCTCCAAATAAGTAACATAGTTTCTAGAATAAAAAGGTCTGATTCTGTTGAATTTTGCTTTCCCACTTCAACGCTGCTGACAAGACCAATGTTCTCTGTTAACGGTCTATTGAGATTTTGGTCAGCTGAGATTTTTGGTCTCAGCATGACTGAGAAGTCTGGCCTTTCCCGTGTTAGATGCTGCTCAGCAGAAGGACTGCTGTGTCTACCCCAAAAGTAGCTGCACAGGAGTAATGTGTGAAATCCTCCTTCTTTGCAATGTATTCTGTGTTATCCAGCTTGAAAGACTAGATAGGCTTTTGTTAATATTTAAGCAAAAATTATATCTTAAAAGAAACAAATCTTTGATCAAAGCCTGTAATCACCATGTTTGATCTAAGCTGACTTAACAGATAGAAGTAGAATAAGAAGATAATTTGCAGTAGTCTTTGTTTTATCTTGGCTGGAATATTTTTCCTCAATAACTCATGTACTACAACATTCATAATCTTTCTTTTATTAAGGCTAGACTACCTGTTTTAAAGCTGTGGTTAAAATGCCATATAGGGCAACTCTAGGGGTTCTGTGAAATGAATTGTTTACAACATTTTTCTCCTTTATAATTCACTTAAACCACAGGCTGATTGTGAGAATGAAAGCCTGTAGCCTTTAAGTTATACTGACACATTATATTTATAGCAGTGAAAGGAGAAAGGTAATATCTTTTTTTTGTTGTTGTTTTTAATCAGGGAGAAGTAAGCATGTAAAACAATCCTGATCTGATTTGTGTGCAGTAATCCACAACAGTGATTTAGGGTAAACTTCACAAAAATGCCCCAGGAATTTAGGAGCATTGGTCTTAATTTTTAAAAATCTCCTGGACCCGTGACAGCATAATTTTCATAGCAAGTCAGTGAGACTTGGACTCTTAAGTCATTAAGGCCTTTGAAAAAACAGCTATTAAATTCTCAGGAATCTATTTTTTTTTCCTCTAAAACTATCAGTTGAAATTCAGGGATTTTTTTCACATATTAAACTGCGTAAATACTGATTCAAGTTTCCCTCAGTCAATCAGACTACTCAGTGGGTATATGTGGGAAATATGTAGGATTCTATGTTACATCAAAATACTTTAAATTTATTCAAGCTTTGATTACCTTTAAAATCAAGACAGGGGAATTGTTATTTGCTGTTTAAAAAAGTCTGTCGCATGCAGCAAAACTAACCTCTCTGCATATACTGTCTACTACTGCACAAGACCGTGTCTATCTCCAAAGGAGTTAGTACATGTAAGCAGCTTGTGCACTGTGTACCATGCTGAAGTGCTGCGCTGCCAAATGTTATGGGAGTCAGAGAGGGGATTAATCATATGCTTGTACAATACAGAGTTACTGTATATGTTTTCCAGCACCACTGAGAATTCACATAAAAGATTAAAAATAGCCCAGGCAAACAAGGCAGGGAGTTAATCCCCTCTCCTTCCTCCACTTTGTCTGATTTGGGGAGCAAAAGACAATGAAAAATTGGGTAACAAAGGCAGGATACTTGGTTAAGGAATCAGTCATCTTCTCAAAGACTAAATTAAGGGCTTCATGAGGAGATTATGCATTCCCAAACAAAACTGTGTTATAGTCCAACATGGTATCTGATTATCACTTTAAAGAGTCACTATTTTTGAAACATAATTTGATCAATAGCTGTAGTAATAGGAATTGTCCTTATTCATTGTCCTTAGGAAATAGGCATCATTGCAGGTACGTAGATGTTTGTGTTGCCAGAATCCTGCCTGATCACTCGAGTACATTAAAGCATGTGATATAGGCCAAGGCCAAGCAGTACTCTGAAGGTTAGGGCTTGCTTTTAACGTAGCATAATATTTTACTGGCTTTAGAAATGGTAAATTTTATCACATATGTCACATCATGCTTATCTGGTTGCTAAACAGGGTCATCATGGATCACATGGAAAAGACTGAACTTGCTCACTGAGGTTTGCTATTTATCTGTGAATGACGGAGTAACAAGATACTAAGAGAGGCTGCTGACCATGCATTAATTAATCCGACATACCTCTTGCCCAGGGGAGGGCTAGCAAACACCAATAGACAGCACTTGTAGTCTAAGAAGGGCATCACACAGTGAGAATGTAGCTTGGAATTACCCTGTTTCCAGATGTGTTGAACATGCTTCTCAGTGATTGGTAGTCACCAATGTGTTGGCGGTCTAATAAAGCTACAAGTCAGCTAGGAAGCATGCAGGAGATATCAGACAGCAAGCAAATAAAAAGCCATTGAATTTATAGCTCACAGTCGATGGAGCTGCCAGACAGCTTGAGTCTGCTGTGCAAAACCAGGCTTCTACCATTTATTGCACTGCAATAACAGAATCTGGTTGGCAAATATCTTCAAAGGATATGAAACAAACACTCGGGGATTAAGAAGCTGAGTAACTTCAGTGTCTTCCATATTTTTGCTTGTTTGATACAAGGTGAAAGGGATTCCTCACTACTGTAGCATTAGACTTTGCTGAGACCACTCTAGACTTTGCATCTCATTTTTTAACATCTATTTCCCACAAGAAGTGCTTGCTGAGACAGTCTGGAACTGAAAATAGTGCTGATATTAATGGAGGAAAAGAATGGGATCTGAATGAGGAATTTGTTTAAATACGTTATATGGATGTCTCAGCTAAAAAGATTTCTGACAGTCTTTCTGTGGAAGAAAGAAACAATTACCTACATTCTTTTCTGAGGAGCATTTTCTCCTCCTGAAGTCCCTATAATGAATCGCCATTCTTTCTTCCTCTCCCAAAAGAATTTCTTCATAATTGCTACCTTTGAAAAAGAACATGTTTGAAGGTTTCAATTTTCAACTTCCAGGCCCAGTCTTTCAGTAGGGAGGAAAAACAAATGAGCACAAGCCTGCAAGTTCTCATGGATTTTAAAAAAAAATAAGAGTTTAAATAACAGAATAGGTCAATTCTCCTTGAGAGTCTAGAACTATGCAAAAAGAGCCAGAAGTTTCCTATCAGAAAACTGCCTAATTGTGAAGCATTATACAGCTTCATAAAATAAAGAATGTCTGCCTGGCTCCAAGTACTGATAATTTGTATTCTATAGGGGAAAAGACAAGACCTGTGCATCTCATAATTCGTTATCTGAGAAAATACAGTCTGTCAGTTAAAGGAAGGAAACTGCAGTAGGTCATTTTGGGTATCTTGCTGAGTCTATCATTGATTCACAGCACAGCACAGCAATGAGCAAGGAACTTGATCTCTTTGCAGTCCAGTCTATATAACTATTTAAAAGATGTAATGAAATCTACCTCACAAGGGATTTTTAAGCCCTGTTGTTTATAAGATACCAGGACAGGACCAATCACTAGAGGGATTTCCAAGTATAATTAGTATCCTAGGAGTACCAGAGAGTTTCATGCTTAGGTGATTCTTAAGCAATTAACTCTGTAGGCTATTTCAAAATGCCTAAATTCCCAAATTTCAGTCTATCAAACACTGCTGAGCTGTCCCAACCTGTGGTAGCACATAAAATGAAATGAAAGATAAAGTTATAAAGATGAGGACATGAATATAAGGAGAAAGAGAAAAGAGAAAGAGAAAGAGAAAGAGAAAGAGAAAGAGAAAGAGAAAGAGAAAGAGGAAAGAAAGACCTGCAAACTCCCTTGTTTGGTTCTTCAAGCTATGTAGTGAGCAGTAAGCAAATGCCACAGCATCCAAATTAGAAGTGATGAATCTGTTTTTCCTCTTGACTGTATTGCTGAGCTATTCCTTAATTTGTTCCAGGATGTTGATATCAGGAGTCTTGGATGTAAAGTAGGCATTTTTTAAAGTGTATCTGAATTAACTTGCTGTGGAAAAAAAAAAAAAGTCATTTTAAGATTTTCTATTATATGTAACTGAAATAGTATTCTATTGGAATATATTAATCATTGCTGCTAATTACTGACCTAAGTAAAGCCAATGGATAAACTAAATACTCTCCTTTTGGGTTAAATTGAAAGAGCAATTAAACATTTGGGTAGCCAGGGATAGATGCAGCTTCACTCTAATGGGAGGTGCTGAGCAGGTCAAACATATGACTGGAGAGAGCACATGCCAGCACAGCTGTCACTAGTGAGTCTGGGGAGCCCAAAGTCATCCAACCCTTTGCAAATTTGCATTTGGTGGTTCAGCTGGTGTGGTGTTGGCCACTGCCAGAAGCACTGGGAAGCATAAGGCTGAGCAGAAGGTGAACAATAAAGATGAGTTAGTTCTTGGAGGCCTGGCTGCCAGGGCTGACACTGGGGTACAAATAGTTTATGGAAGGTTGTGTGCATGTTTGTGCATGGCAGAAATGAGAGCAGCAAGTGTTAGTGGCACTTTGAGAAAAAGCCAAAAGCCCTTATTTAATTTTGCAAAACCAGAGTTTTCTTTCTAAATAATGACATTTTTTCCTGCTTGCTTTCTGGAAAATTTTATTCAAGACATGTTATAGTATGTATGTAGTAAACTCCATTTTAACCAGTTACTCCTCCTGCCAGTACTTGCATCTGAAAGTTTTAAAGCCCTGCAGCTTTATCTTATACAAGAGTTTTTCTTGCCCTTCCTGGGAAGATTTATTTTTAAAACTTTTCATCAGACAGAGGTTATGCTGATGTTGATATAAGTAATAGAGAAGGTGAACATTTATACTTTTTTTTTTTTCTCCTCTTCAGTTTAGGAACTTAGTAACCTATTAACTCTTCTAGGTAAAATGGAGCATGTCTAAATATATTCAAAGCACTCGGATGAATAAATGCAGGATGGTTATGAAAATACTTGCTTTTCAAAAGTAAAAAAATTTGTATGTACTTCGTATTCATATTGTCTGTAAGCCCTCTCTTAAAATGTTCCCACTACAAAAGACCTAAGACTGATTTTCAAATAAAATTAATATATGGAGCAAGCATGATATTTACATCACCACTGAAGGCTTGTAGTTTCCTTTTACAGCTCTCACGGAGGGGTCTAAGGGCAGAGGATTTGTACAGGTCTTCAGTGAGAGAAAAATAGTTATACACTGGAAACCTGTAATGAAAAAAATAAAAAAAATAAAAATTGCCTTAACTTTTCAAGAAAAATGCCTCATATATGAGCTCTTGTGTGGTGAACCAAAATACTGGAAGATGAAAGAAACTAATAAGCCACTCCCTGTTACTGCATGTATTAGGCTTCCTTTGTATTCATGTAGCCTCTTTTCCCCTGTTCTTCTGTGTATATATATTTTTTTTCTTGAAATGCCATTGTTAGTATTTTATGCTAAAGTTTATGTTCTGAAAAATAAACCTCTTTCAATGTATGTTTGATTCTGTTCTACTAGAAAAAAAATTTATGTTCCTATGTTATTTAACACTCGCCTACTCTTGCAGCATCACTTGTGTTCATTCCCCTCAGGTATCTAACTGCTCTCCTCCAGAAAGATGCAAATCAAATTTCTCTTGCATTTTATTAAAAGTCCTACAGTCCCTGTATCACATGGATCACCATTAGGAAAGGATTCATTATGAAATGGATTCATCCTTATGAAGGTTTTCCTTTTTTCCCTCCTTCAGGGGCAACAGTGAATAAGCTATATATGAAGTCATTTTACTGCCAGTACCAAAGTAGAAGTTTTAAATCTTCAGAACCTCACTTTTTGTTTTGGATTTAGGGTAGTCAACAGCTGTGAGTTTGGATGAAGATTCAAGAAATAAGTGAATATGAATATGTTAGCAAAAGAGCTAATATTAGTCAAAATAGTTAAACATAGAGAAGAGACAAAATATTAATGCTTTAAACAAATCACAGACCTTGCAGCTTCATCAGGTAAGATACTTATGGGTACAATCTCCTTACTAAAATGAAACAATTGGACTTGTATAGAAAAGTAGAACAATTGTACTGCATCCTGTACTGCATACTACAGCTATAGGAGGGAACTTCTTTGACCACAAAATGAAAATGCACAAGAGGGGAACCTGATTCCAACAGGCATCCTTCAAAAGGTCTGAATCTGTCAGCAGGCCACCTGCAACTCAGTTTGCAAAACTTTTTCAGATGTCTCTTTAAATGTGAGATTTATTTTTTGAAAATGGATTTATCAGATACTGTAGAAAGAGTCAGAGAATAGTGGTATTATCAGAATGGCTGGGGATCTTTCTGAACTCTGTTATCATAATTGCACCTTCTTGATCACTAAATGTCATGCTCAGGTGGCTTGGAATAAAGCGTAGATATTGTACTGATTTTCTGCGATAGGGTTCATTTTCTTCATAGCAGCTCATGTGATGCTGTGTTTTGGATTTGTGGCCAAACCAGTACTGATAACACAAGTATGTTTTAGCTATTGCTGAGCAGTGCTTAGACAGGGTCAAGACCTTCTTCATTTCTCATGCTGCCTTGCCAGTGAGTGGGTGGGGCTGGGTGAGAAACTGGGAGAGCACACAGCTAGGATAGCTAACACAAACTACCAAAAGGCTATCTGATGCCGTATGACACCACACTCGGTGATTAAGATAAGAGAAAGAGGGGACATACAGGTTATGGCATTTGTCTTCCCCAGTAACCATTACATGTGAGGAAGTCCTACTCTCCTGAAAATGTCTAAACACCTGCCTGCTGATGGGAAGTAGTGAAAAAATTCCTTGTTTTTTTTTCTTTGCATGTGCCACTTTGCTTCATTTATTAAACTGTCTTTAATTCGACTCACAAGTTTTCTCACATTTGCTCTTCCTATTCTCTCCCTCATCCCAGTGGACGGGGAGCGTGAGTGTGCAACTATGTGGTGCTGAGCTCCCTACCTTGGTTAAACCATCACAAGGCTTCCTTTATTATTGTGATCGGTTTCTAAGCTAAAGGAGCAGTTTTATAAATTGCACTCTCCCCTGGCCATTTCCCATGACCTATCCTAGATAACAAATAGTTTATCAGACAAGTTAACAGCACGACCTGTGTTTTGCAGTGATTATACAACAGCCATCAGTCTCTGCAGCTGTCATTTCCAGTCTTCATTGTAGATGGCTTGTATCATCTAAGTAGGCAGCTTTATATTGAGTGTTAGTCTCAGAAGGTGATCCATTAGCCTTGGAAAAGTGGCCATGACCTCATATGCTGTGATTTGCATCAACTTGAGACAATGAGTACATGGGAAAGGAAATTAAGGTCTTTGAGCTGTTTGTAAGCACCGGCTCTGCAAATCCTTTTGAAAAAAAAATAGGACCCATGAATTTCTGAGAACACACGTTCGAGGAATTTTGGAGGAAAAAATGCATGTAATTATTTTCTGGTTTTGAAATGGGAAAAAAACCCAGTGCAATGAAATAATTATTAGCAAATGATCTAAAATGTCAGGTGCTTTGGTTTCTATTAACTTGGGCTATTTACAAATGCAAGACAAGTTAATTCTAAATATGCCTCTCTGAAATGCAATCAGCATAGCAGGTTCAAGGGCATTGCAGTGGCAACTTAGTTCTGTCAGTTGCATAGCTGTGGCAGAAAAAGACAAAGCAGAAATGAGACTGTGCATAGCCGCACAGTTTAAAAACTGTTGTTCCTGATGGTTTTTCAGACCTTATGTCTGTTACCGTGAATGTTGTATCAGCAGTCAGTGGAATATACAAAAGTCTACCTTCCTGAAGCAGAGTCGAGTCATTAGTATGATACAACTTCCTGAAATAAACGCAGAGACCATATTCCTGAGCAGAGATCTCCTGTCCCCTTCGTCAGTACAACCACCAGCAATTACCAAGAAATCTGCAGCGTTGTTGGAGGTGCTTTTCAGAAATTTTTCCTTTTGGGGAGGATTGAGATGGAATGTGTGATTGAAATGAAGGAGAGAGATCTGTAGGACAGAATTCCTATAATGCCATAGGACTCACTGGAAATATGGCAGACCTAGTTTCAAACCCCAGGGAGCTTGTGTATCTCTTGCAAAATTTCTAATTGCTTGTTTCTTGTGGAATGCTTGTAAAGGTCTTCATTTCATCCTGATGTGTTGTAGGCTATACTGCTGTGATCATCCAAAGTTTCTTTGGTCAGGATAACTATTTTCCACGTGCAGCTAAGTAGAGATGTGTTTTATAAATTGAGTAAAGTGCTTATAAAATTTTTAGAACTATGAAGTGCTATGCTGGCATTTTATTAGATGTGGATTGCATGATGTTGAAAGCTGAGAAAGGAGTGAAATTAGATCAAGCCCTGGAGGTAGAAGACAGGATTTGTTTCTCACTTGGCTTTGGTTTCTGGTCCTGGTATTTGTGGATGAGTAAGAAAGGTAAAAGAAATTACACTGAAAAAGGGAAGAGTCAGCTATGAAAAGTAAACTGAAAAGACCATGACAATGTTGGACAGGAACCAGGTAGTGTCCACTGTGGTGAGTCTGAGGAATGAGGGGGAAACTTTTTCTCCCTTCTCTATTTATGTCTGTTCCTTCAAATGCTGCTGTGCCCAGCTGAAGTTGTTTCAGTGACTGCTATTGCTTGATTAATTCATACTTCTCCCAAACACTTTTCATGGAAAATCTAGGAAATTAGTAACAAATCTGACTGTTAGTTTAATGGAGATCCATGCTATCTTTTAAGATTCAGTTCTAATCCAAGAGTTTTAGAAAGTGACATTTTGGGCAAATGTCACTCAGCAGCTCATGTTTCATGCAGTATTTAATATCTCTACTCAAAGGTTAGACCTACTGTTTAAAACTAACTGTATTTCCCACTGTGTTGCAGTGTTGGGAATGGTGTGGAATTGTACTTTGGCAGCTGCTTACAGGGAAGCTACTTCTCTTTTGAAGAAACTCCCCCAAACCTCCCTACTTTTTCTATGAAGTTATATCTTCCAAGAGGCCAATGTACTCCCTTCACCATACTGCCAGACAATGGTTGATAGTTTAGAGGAAAAATAAGCATTTGCGGTCCCTTTGTTGTCCAAATGAGGAATGTAAAAGAGAATCGAAAGCGGCATATGACATGCAGAATGATGATGAGGCAGGTCATCAATGCCCTTGATAAGAAACTTGATAAAGGCAAAAAACCCTATTAATAAGAATTTTTCATAATGTGTCAAAGCAGAGACTCAATCAGGATAGAAAATTATCCAGGTGTAAAAGGAAAGAAAAAAAAAAAGAAAAATTAAATTGTGTTCTTATGCTCCAGTTTTCAGTGTAGAGAGGTTTAAAAAAAGATTCCTGCATTCAGGAGAACCTTTTACAAAGTGAAAGATGAGTAGAGATATTTAGAGATAAAATAAAGAGTTATTTAGAACAAACTTATAGAATTAATATTACCTGCTAAAATTATTTACTGAAACACATATCTAACATTTAAAGTAAGGCTTTGTATCATATGACAGAATGTTAAGCCAATTTTTAAGAGAGATTTCAGAAAAATACAGCTCAATAAATCTCATTTCTGCAGTAGGAAAACTAGCAGACATTATAATAAAACATGAGTAACTTCCTATCTATAACTAGAAAACACTGGGGGAAAATTGACATGTTTGTCATGCATCACTGTTTTGTTAGATCCTTTGGAGCAGTCAAAAACGAAGGGATAAAAGGGCCCTGGTAAATACAGCATTACTGAATTTCAATTCAATTATTGAATTTCTGAAAAGCTATTCTAAAGGTAATTAAATGGTTTACCATTGATATTTTCATTCAAGAATTTTTTTTTCCAGAGTTTGTGCTAGTCCATGTATTCATAAATGATCTGAACAAAGAGGAAATTAATGAGGTGATAAAATTTGCTGCTGACACAGAATTAGTTATGGTAAAAATGAAATCTGCCTAAAGTTTTGCTGGACAATCTATAACACTGACTTACAGAAATATGAAATGAGCAATGAAATTCAATGTTAACAAATGCAGGTAATATACATGCACAGGAAAAAAAAATATCCACATAAAGATATTGTTAGGGGAGGAAAAAGAAAATCATTAAACAGAATGCTTGGAAAATATCATAGTGGCATGGTGTAAAATATTAGCATTTCATATATTGAATATTTCATGCAGTTACTACAAGAAGGATATAGCAAGCATTAAAAAAGTGCAGAAAAGGACAAGTCTGATGGGACATGAAGAGAGGCCCAATAGGTTAGGACTTCTTAGGTTGGAAAGAAACGGCTGAAGAAAGATAATGACACTCAAATTCAGAAAAGCTAGGGGTGCTCTGATCTCTCTCCAAATTTAAACAGTTATTTTTCAAATGTTGCATTGGCAGTTTTGGAACTTTTTGCTCTAGAATATTGTGGGTATTAGCACATTCAGAAGTTAGACAAATTAATCAAAAACTGTATCTACTCATTTCTCTAAACAAGTCAAATATTTAGGAAGAGCTACACTCTCCTTGCTTTGATGCCATGTTCTTCCCTATGCATCTTCCAGCGCCAGTCAGAGGCAGAAAGCTGGGAGTGAAGAGCTGAGTCTAGATGTCATTCCTATCCACACCTGTCCCTGAATCCTCTTATGGGAACTATTTTCTGAGGAGACTATAGAAATTCTGTAGTGTTTCAGGTTAGGGACTGTAATTCAGGGCAGCCTACCTGCGTCCCATGTGAGAAGTATAGGGTGAATCTTGGTTCTGTTATTTTGGTGTATGACAGTGCCAGGGATGTCTTAATGGAAATCTGGTAAGATCTTGCTGGAAGTTGCAGACTTCACCACAGCAGGACACTCTAGAAAACATGCCCTGAAAAAAAACACATGAAACCAACCCCGATCAAAGTTACTTCCCATATTATAACATAAAGAAGGAGTTTCAATGTTTCATTATAGACACAGTGATTCTTGCTACTGATGAGAAGTTTATCAATGCCAAAAATAGGGAATGGGGGGGCAAAAAAATTTATTTCTCAGTTAAGCTACTCATTATTTATGATAACAGTTCCCCGGTTAGGAAACAAGAACATCTCCTAGAAAAATTTCTACCAAGAAAACCTTTGTTTCACAGCCTAACACCTTTGGAGGCTTACGAGGGTACCGAAGGCCTCCAATAATCCACTCCAAATCTCATTTCTCTTTGTCACCTTTGTGCCTTTGATCCTATCATGATCCAGCTTTTCATAATTAAACCTGTCAGTCAGGCAAATATCCTGACAAGTTCTGAGAGAAAAGGTAGCAGACATCGTGCTGAGGTGTTGCTAATGTGGACGACAATTTCAAGCAGTGATTTTGTGACAAGAAGAGAAAAATGTTACCAAACTGTTAAGGACACTGGCTGGTTAATGGGACTAGCTGGAACTACAATCTGCCTTTTACAATTTTAGTTTGACTAAACTAAAATTTAGTTTAGTTTAGTATAACTTTACCATTGTTGGTACTAACTAAAACTATTGCTAAGCATCTCAAGGACTGCATCAGGAATAAAATTAAGTTTAAACATATAGGGGTAGGACTGATGAGGATGGGGCAGGTAGGAAAGGCTTAAAAAAGCTTGCCTTGCTATTTCCCATCTCATTTTTTCCATACAGAGATGACAGCCTTCACTGGTTTCATTCTGGCATCTTTTCGTTAGTGCTAAATTTGCTTTCTAAAATCAGGCAGCAGCACCAGGAACACTGTCTTTGATTAGAGTAATTTTAAAGCTGAGCTCATTCTTAAGTAACTTGCTGAATCAGTGCCCAAGTTTTCAGCTCCTGTTCTTGACCTTCAAAAATATATAATTGAACTGTTGGTTTGATAAACCAAGCAGATCTCTCAGGGAAGCATGCATTTCTAGACTTGAGCTCTCTTTCCCTTAAAAAAACCAACAAACCCAAAACCCAAAAAACCAACTCTTTGTTACAAATGTATCTACATTACTTTTTTTTTTTTTTTTCTAAACAGTTGACTAGATTTTAAGCCATAAGCATTATCTAGTCTGACACCACTTCATCTGACTCACTGAATTTCATTCAGTCATTTCTGTTTTGAACCTAATAGCCTGTAAATGAACTAGAGTTTTTCTCCTGGGTAGATATGCAATCAGGAAAATATTGATTTTAAATTTATAGTGTATTGCTTTCAAAACATCTCTATTTAAAAATCTAACAAAGCATCTTAAAATAGTCTCGGGATATCACACTGTCTGGAGAAAGAAATTTCTACAAAATACTCATCTGACAATAAGGAGTGATGCAGGATATTATATTAGTGAAAAAAACCTCCAACTTTATATTCAGTTGTTGCTCCAAAATCCCTAGAACCATTTCTAAGGGAAGCAAACTTATTATCTTATTTCATACCTACTTCAATCTCAAAACTACATAATTGTATCTTATTTGCAATTGATATGAGAATGCTGTTGTGTTGATATCTTCAGCTTCATGAAGCAGTTCAAATTCTTGACTTCTTGGTATGCAAAGGACAGTTTTCTCATGTAATTCACCAGAGTAATTTTTGTGGAGGAAGAAAAAGATCCAGACCCAGGAATGGAACATTTTAGTTCCATTAGTTCTCCATTCATTTCTAAAAGAGTCCTTCTTCAGAAATGTTTGTGTTAAAGTACATAGGACCTACAATGCTGGAGTTATGGAAAAAGGGCTGTCTTTGTAGGATCAAGTTGTTTTTTGTCATTGAAAAACAACTTGGCACCAATCAGGGGGAATTCACAAAGGTCATGTAGAGCTCTTTTGGTAGTGGGATGCTATCTGTGAAGTTAGGTTACCCTAACTACCAACAGCCCGAATGTACTAAAATTACTTCTGGGCATCAGCTAAGTATAAAGAGATTCCTTTAAATCTTGTCACAGCCTGCACAAAGGTGAGATAGGAGCTGCTACGCTCTATACTGGTGTGGGCTTCTGGGAGAGGTGATTCTCCCAAGCAACCTCTGTTTCTGGATCTGTATTTTATCCATTGCACATTCAAAGTGATCATATCAGATCCCATCATCCATCCTATAGCATGCCTTCTGCTGTGAGTTGAATGAAACCCCAGCACGCTGCTAGGTATCTTTTTATCATGGAGTTCACAAGGGCGAATTTTCTGTTCTGTCCAGCTCTAACACAAGCAGAGGTTTCATGCTAGTTTGAAGGCAGAATTTGAAGGGCTTCTGGGCATAGAGGGGACATGAAAAAGGAAATAAGAGGTGCTGAGGTGAGGTGTGAAACACGTTATCATAGGTGGGGATGTTTCAACCATGCCTGCAGTATCAGAAGTGTTAAAATGAAAGCTGAAGTGTATTGTTTACAGTGTGAAAGCCCAAACATAGGAGAGCACAGCTTATTTCAAAACTGTTTAAAGCAAGGCTGTGTGGTGTCAGCTTCTCTGTTTAGGCTCTAGAGGAATCTTAGCAAAGGTTTCTGTTTCATGCCAGAAATATTAAAAGCTTGTCTCGATGGCTCAGCTCTACAGGAGAGCAGTCTTTGTTAGTGTAGCTCCCAGTGTTGTGCAGCTGCTTCCTGCTAGTCTGGCTAGAAATGTCAGACCACATAAAGTTCTGAGAACAAAATAACAGCAGACAGATTTTCTCTCATGTGACTTTTCAATAGAGGCATCATTACATTTAATATTTCCATTCATATTGCCCACACTCAAAGCAGATAGCATACAATTTTATCCCAAGCACATCCCCTCAGTCATATTTTCTACTACGGTAAATAGAAGGACATACAGTATGCTTTGCATTTTATACCTAAGTATCATTTTCTATCGTCTTCCACAACTCATCCTAAGGACTTGTTCATCTAAACGAGATTACATTTTTTTGTGTGTGTGTGTGTCTCACTTCTATCTCCCTGTGCTATATTTCTCCTCTCTGAGCAAAAATATAAATTAAACAAATGCTTTTATAATGAAAAGAGTCTGAATGTTAAATAAGTTCCTCAGAGTTTAGCTACCGTCTTTCTGAAGGACTTCTGATGGTTAAATAAGATTTTACTTTATTTCTTTCATGATTCCTTTAACTAAATACAGATAGAAATTATTCTGAAAATAATTTTATTTTCTTTTAAATTTTGTGGGTTTTTCAAAGAGCTGATTGCTTTTCAAGGCTGATTAATTCATATATTTCCCACCACTGGCTGGAAGAACACCTCTGTAGGTATCATTGCATTTATAAAATATATTTATATAAAAAACAACAACACCACGAACAAACAAACAAAAACAAATCACAAACAAAAACAAACAAACAAAATCAAAACAAGAACAAACAAACAAGTAAACAAAAACAAACAAACCCCCAAACCTGCAAATTACAAAGTTCTTTTCAATATTGTTGCTTTAACTCTTTCCTAGATCATTTTGTTTAGGCAGCTTTACTAGGTTCCCCAGAGCTTCACACTTAGTTTAGTTAGAGCAAAAAAGAAATGTATCAGCTAATACCCCAATCAATTACATGTACCAAGCTATCAGTCTAAGCATTCATAAACACACAACCCCTAATAAGAAGCCCTGTGAATGCTTGAAGGCCAGGGAGTGGTCAAGAAGGATGCAAATGGGTCAGTCTCTGCTGGAAAAGACCAACCCCTAGTATTGCTATTTTCCTGTCTTTTGACTCCCTGTTTTTTCTTTTAGGATTCTGTGCACTAAGTCTCCATGTTGGTGTTTTTCCTCTTAAATGCTCAAGCTGCTATGAATTTACAGTTTAAGCTTCTTTATCTTGCATGACTCTATGTGCTTCCTCACATCTCTTTTTCACAATAAAACAATTTCATCTGACATTTATCCTCAGGTTTTGTAGATGGGCTGAATTAGAGTTGGGCCTTGAGCCACTGATGCCTGCATCCCTTGTCAGAGGAATACAGGAATAAGGTTGGAGTTAACATTGTCTTTGGATTGTCTGCATTTATCTACATTGAAACAGAGATGAGCATAGTGGTTGATCCCACCCCGAGTTGTTGTTTCAAGGTACCTGTAGATGCAAGAAAATATTGCATCGTTTTATACATGGTTCAAAGTACCAGCCAGCTTGTACTAACCAACCTACTTCCTCATCTGATTCAATTTTGTCTGTACCTTTGGAGCATGTGACTTTCCATTGAAACAGTGAGAGTACAAGTGATAACAGTATGCACATCCTCATGTCCCTTTTGTTGGCTCAGGGGTTTAGTTTCCTACCCTGCAGGGAATTTTGGGTAACTCATTGTCAAGATAACTCTCAGTAGGATCGAGGGCTTGCATGAAAAAACTATGTTTGCCACAATGAATGGTTTCAAACAAAACACAAACCCACCAGACAGTAGGTGGTTAGTCAGGATAGTATCTGATGTCAGAACATTTCCATGGAAAAAAAAGCTGAAACACAATTAATATGTTCTATGGAAATCATTAGATTTTTTTTTTTTTTGCTTCACACTGATTGGTTTTCTTCATCTTGTTTTAATTATGCTGAAACTATTTATGTGAATTAAAAGAAAAACAAAATTAGAAAAACTAGGAGGGGAGAACACTATGCAGAAAAAAAAAAATAAAAATGCCAGTGTCTTCTAAACAGCTAAAGGGGTTTGAAGGTGCTGAATAGAGCAAAAAGGAGCCCCATGTTATAAATTATGTTGGCCAGTGATTTGGAACAGAGAGCATGCTTAATCCTGTGAGAGTGCAATACCTTGCATGATGTACAAGTGCTTCACAGACAGAAATTATTATCACCATTTATAAAATAGATGACCATATCTATGTAACAGAGTTCATTACTAGATAATACCTTATCTGACCTGAAAAATTAAATTATACAGTAGCAGCACAACAGTTCCCTTGACAATAGAGCTACACAGCTGTTAAACTGAAACTAGTGTCTGCAAGGACATTTAGAGCCCTCCAAAATGCAATATATCTATCCTGTGCTCACAAGCCCCCTGGTTTGTAGAATTCACTGTTATTATCTGTGCATGTGAGAAATTATTTTTTCTCATTCAAATTGTTGCAGCTTTTCTTATACTTGATTCCACTAGAAATCCACTTCAAAAATCCTGGGCTTTTGGAGCAATGCAGGTGCCAGAGGATTCACAAACACTCTTAGAGGGATGCTGAACTAATATTGGATTTACCTATTAAAGAAAAGAATGTCTGAGAAGCCACTCTCCTTGGTCACTTCAGACTCTTCCGAGGGCACCTTCAGGGAGCTTTTGAAGATGTGCTGACTCTCTCTCATGCTAAGCCCATAAGCCATATTCTGTTGGCTGTAGCTTTTCCAATTTGTGAATGTCTTTGACCATATTAGAGGAATTTGGGAAGAGCTTATTAGAAATCCTTATTCAGAACCCAGTAGCTTAACTGCTAGCTATTATTCTGTGCTGAGGTTTTTTCTAATGTCAATTTCAATGATTTTAATTTCAGAAAAATCATCTCAATAACACTTTGGGAGAAGGAATAATACATGGTACTGTTTGGAGGCTACTGGCTCAATAAATATAATTTCTGCCCCGACCATGTATTCGGCTAGATTTTTTTTACAAGTATTAGTCTTTTTTCCTTTCTTCTTCTTTTCTTTCTTTTTTTTTTTAAAAAAAAAAAAGGAAGAATAGGTAAAGGTGAATATTATTTTGTGCTGACTCAAAGCCTTATCTTCCTCTATGACATTTAAGAATTCTTGCTACTTAGTATTTCCTGAGGTTGGAGATTTACCATGACACGACTCCTGGTATTCTAATATGTCTCAATGTCTTTTGGTTTATACCATTTAGGAGGATGACAACAGTCAAGCCTTTGAAATGCCAATATGTTCAGCTGAGATCACTCTTTGGTCCATGATCCTCTTCTTTTCACTATACTGAATGCCACTATTTGTGCCTTGACAACTATTTTAAAATAAGTGTTATGCAAAAGAAGTTATTAAATTCTATACCAAGGGCTTATATTATAAATAAAAAAATTCTTAGACACTATACTTAATCCCAAATTCCTTCTGGTTAAATTTATGCATGGAATTCATCAGCAGTGTGACTGTAAATTGCTTCTCTTTAGTCAATGAAAAGAAAGCGGTGCCTGAAAAAGACTGATTCAGTCCACCAAGGCACTAAAGCTCTACACATCTTTGAAACAAAATCATTGCTTAAATGCCTAAAATTACATGAGGCTAAACCAAGCCTTTGTTGGACATATAGACTGCCCTGTATAAACAAAAACCCCGAGATTTTCTAGTTTTAAGATCACTTATACTTGAGTAAAGAGAGATAAGCTTAGATTCACCAAAACTTTCATGGCCAGTGCAACGCTGGCATACCAGAAAGAATTGGCAGAGGAACATTTTTTTTCTTAGGACTAAAGGTCCACATTACAATAGAAAAATCAAAATCTGTTTCAAAGCACCCTATATAGAACTAGAATTCAAATCAGGGAGGAAAAAATCAAACAGAAGAAAGAGATCTGCAAAATTTGCATGGGAGGGGAACTATTTCATGTGAATTTTCAGCATAAAAAACATGAGGTAAATATGTATATACTTAGAGTCATATTGTTATGCTGAAAAGTACTAATGGTTGACATCATATATGGACCTAATGAATATCCACTGAACTGAATTTATATATTAATTTTGCAGCATTTAACAAATACTTCCTCCTTCCACCTGCTTAGAGTTGAATCAGACTCACTCTTCATTCAACCCACCTTTAACTTATAGTGAGAAAAATGTTCATTCACATGGACCTGTGTTCATAGCAGTGGTTCCGTGACATCCTGACAAAAGAGAAGGATAAAGTGATAAATAGCAGAGGGCTGTTTTGGGATTTGGCCTCTATTTGTGTGTAATAATCCTAGTGAACCTTATTGCGAGTGCTGGCTTAGGGTCCCAGCTGACTTCCTTAGCTGTGGGATTTTTTTTCTATTATCACACATAGTATTTGGTGGATATGAGAAACCTTTGGTTCAGCTACAGTAAGATCCACCCTTTCTCACCTGCTTGTAAGAAGACTGCCTTAAATTTCCATAGGTGTCTAT
Organism: Chloroceryle amazona; assembly: GCA_027560015.1. Taxonomy (NCBI): domain Eukaryota; kingdom Metazoa; phylum Chordata; class Aves; order Coraciiformes; family Cerylidae; genus Chloroceryle; species Chloroceryle amazona. Next base: position 26,347 of record JANHFX010006450.1, read on the forward strand.
ATACAAAATTAATTCCACGGTTCCCTCCAAGTTTCAAAGCATTAGGTATTTCAGTAAGCACAACTGGTCCCATTAAACATGTTTGCACACACAGGTGTTAATTTCATTCTGTGAAATACCTTGTTACACAAGAGATCAATTAAGGAGACTCTGTGTGCTGGAAAATCAATTAGGACTAATCAGTCTTATCCTACTAGTCTCAGAAAGCAGGTTACTTGTACTGTCAATGGACGGACCTGGGCATATATTTTAAATCTCTTACCTTATTCAGAAGTGGTTTAATCTTCACATTTTCTTAGATGTACATTAAATATTTTGTTCTGTCACATCCCATCTTGCAAACAGTCATTCCATTAGGAATTCAAAGTTTATTTCTGTTTTATGTAAACCTTCCTAGTTTCTAGCAACTTGCTTTACAGCAAAAGAAACAGCAACAATGCAAGACATCTCCAGATGTGTCTAAAAGTGGTACTTCAGATCATCTTTCAGAATTCCCAAAACCAGACTGCTGCCTTTTCGTGTCATATCTCACAGTCTTCATCCAATTAGTTCAGACTGCTCTTTGAGAAGCAGAATCTCTCTTTTACTTAGAGTGAAGAATATTTGTTGCTCAAACAGAAGCTTTAGCAGTTTTTGGTTCTCAAGCTGTTTCCATGGAAATTGATGCTGATCTAACCACAGCTCGTTGTGCTGTCCCAATACTTGCTGAACCTGCCACAGTAGCAGCTACTGCTTCCTTCCCATCCATATGCAGAAGATGTTCCATCATGTGGTGGCCACTATGTCTTCCCTTTCTGCTGTGGGTAGGGCAGTCTCCAAGTGTGGCATCAGTAGCTGGTCTGAGTCCTTCCAAAACCTCCACTGGGCAGAACTTCTCTTTATTTCCAGTGATTAGTGAGTGAACAAATTCCTTTTGTCTCTGGGCAAGTAGTAAAGTGGTGCAGAGTACTGTACTTTATCAAGAAGGTATCTCAATGTCCCCTTTCATTCTCTGTATAAAGAATCTCATCCTCTGTAGGTCACTGTGGTGTGATGGGGAAGATGTCCTGTGTTTGTATTCCAGCCCACCTGTGCAGACTGGTTCCTGAAAATAGTCTTTCAGATACCATAAAAATGGGATACAACTTTCATTGCAGTCAATTTTTATACAGCTTCTAGCTGATTAGTGGGAGTTTTTGAAATGTAACGGATGAAATAGGAACACAGGAACAAAGGTGAAGCCAGAAAAATACCAACACCCCCTCCAAGTCATAAAATAGCAGCACAATTTGTAATAATCACTTTCTAAGAGAAATGGCAAAACACATAAAAAGCCCTACACTGTTATTATTAAAAAAAAAATAAATAAATTATCTCTGTGAAGGAAATTATAGGTGTTTTCTATCTAAGGCCAGTGCAGGTTACTGAAAATACATTGATGCTTCATTTACATTTTAAGACCATGAAGTGTCAGGATTCTCTTTGTCTATTTCATTCATCTTTGCAAAGAAGGGAAAGAAGAGAGACGGCTCAGATTATACTTTTCTGAAGTGAAAAATCCAAGCTACAAATTACATTTAACCAAATTGATTCCTGTGGAGTATTGAGGCCAGGCAGCAAAAAGGAGAACCTCTCACCGACTTGGTCTGTATGTAAAAAGTCCTAGTCAAAATAATAGTTTGTCGTTCCTCTGGCAAAAGGCACTCATGCAAAAATTAGACATGGTTATGTGTCTTTGTGATGAGAAATAAATGATGTCTCCACCTACATACTTGTCCTGAACTACAGAGTAGATCCTGTAATGACAGTGTTCAACCAGGCAGCTGTGGTAGCAGAAAATTCACCCTTGCAATGTAATGTGTGATGGTATGAGAGGACTGAAGAACTCATTCCTGAGTGCTGTTCATCCTGGCAAAGATGCTACCTCATCAACCAGGACAAGATGTTTTTAGGAAACAACAGAGCAGCACATTCATAAAGAGTCTTAATAGCCAGAGGTACTGCCTCTGTGTTTTAATAACATAATGATAATCTTTGCTTGTTTGAAGGGAGTAGGAGGGTGTTTTTTTTTTATTTTTTCAGCTGTTACAACTTGCCCATAAAGATTGTCTTTGCTTATAAACAAAGGAGAAAAAGTCTGTTTGGCATCCTGAGTGTCCCAAATCCTAAAATCAAATTTAACTTAAGTTGTATCACAACCATTTTTAAGTTACATTTGTAAACCATACAGTTCATGGTGTCAAGACAATTTTCTTCCTACAGAAGAAGGCCTACAAAGAAACAAAGACTTTAATTTAAGCCTGGGTTGACCCCAAGTAAGGCACCTGTTTAAAGTGTCTAAATTTTAAGCTGCAGTACTCTCATGTTTCCTTTAATATCAGTGGAATGATAGAGACATTTCCAGAGAGTCCATCAGGTGTGAATGGATATATATATAAAGCTGACTTTATTACTGTTGAGAGAACTTAGCATTACTATGGTCCCAACATACATTTCTCAGCTAAATGCAATTGGGGCAAAGAGGAATTTGGCCTAACTAAAATTATACTTAAAAGACTAAAACTGTAATGAATTGATAGACTTTGCCTCTCACACAAATGAGTTCATAAAATAGAAAGAATCTATGGCATGCTGTATACAATATAATACATGTGTCACTTCTTGAATAACATGGTGTGCTGTGAATCAGCAGCTGAGAAGACAAACTGTAATGTACAGCTCTGTGTAAGTCCCCAATCTGGACAGGACTGCAACGTATTTGAGGTACTGATAGACAATCGTTAGAGATAACTTTAGTATTAAGTGTCCACAGAAAACAGCCATTCACAATTGAAATGAATGGAGAACAATTTCTTGAGAGTATGACAATATAAGATGTCTTGTCAATGACATTTTATCCTATAGGTCAGCTTCTTTAATACAAAGAATAGATGCACAAATCACTAGTTCTGCAGATGTGATCCATATATATATGTAATGTTCTTGTCTTCTCTCTTGCACCTGGTGAACTGATTTGGAAAATATGAAAGAAAAAAAGAAATTGCTTTCCTAATAACAATTGCTTACAGATGATACAGCCATAGTTATGTTAAATGATGCTGAATGAAAATGCAATCCTTGCTATTAGAAATAAAAGAGAGATGGAAAAGATGCAGTCCATAGTATAGTATGGGTGTCCTGCTTTGAGCTAGAACAGAACTAATACTGTACCAGTACCACTTCATCCAGTTCCTCACATAGCTCCTGGCCACATTGGGCAGTTCCACAAGGGAAAAAGTAAGCATGCACAACAAGCAAACACCTCAAAGATCTCAAGAACAGAGCCAGTAACCTCTCCCAGTGTACTGCCTGCAACCAATTATCTCCCATTTTAATTAATTGAACTCAACTGTGTTTTCTAATGTTCTTGAAGAGAATAAAATCCCTTGGTTTCTGTTGCTGCTTTTACAGCACCACAGGATCACTGCCTTGGAAACAGTAGGGCATTATCATAAGTACAGCCCATCACAAAAGCAGTTTTAGGTTCAAATAGCACTCAAAAGTAGGATTCAGGTTCCAGTGTAGCTTAGGAAAAAAGAATGTCCCCAGTTTAGTGATTTTTTTATTTATTTTTTTTTTAACGAGGCAAAAGAGCCCCCAAAGCACAGTGCAAGTTTGTGAGCTAGGAAGTTATGGAGAGCAATCACAGAGCAAGTGTTGTACCCGTGTTTCTTCTGCCTGTTTCAGTTCAGCTTGCCTTTAACATCAGGGCTACAAGTCTTTGCTGTGCTTTGGGATTCAACATCATCTACTCTTTGGATTTAACATCTTCTTTAATCTATTTTAGTATTACCACAGAAAGGATTATGGGAACTAAATTTTATATGATTTATAAAAGTATTCCTTGTGTGCAGTTATTATTTATTCTTTGAAATGTTAACATTCACTTTTACCATTAGAGGGCTGTATTGTTTGTTACTTTTTCATCTGTGGCCTATTGTATACCTGTTTGTATCTGTCAAAAGATACCTGTAATAACTTAACTATGATACATCCCACTTTCTTGCCTTTCAGCCAATAAATGGTATGTGTCTTGTTTTTTGCTATCAATAATAAGAGTACGATAGAAAGCAGTAAAGCAGTGGTTAACCTTAGAGGTTATTTCTGTTACTGCTGATGACTCAAGAGATGATTGGCTGACTTTCTCAAGGGGAAACAGATAGAGAAGACTTTTTCAGTGAAATCTGAAAGGGAGATCTTGGAGAGAAAATGTGTCCTCACTGAACTGGGTTCATGATTTCTCTTGTTTCTAACCTAATGCATTAAAAGTCAGCAAACTTCTAGTACTGAGGAGGCTAAGATGACACTTTGCACATAACCACATCTCTCTGTACCTTCTCAGTTTAAGATTCATTACCAATCCCACTGATATATTTGGGGTGCTGACTGTGAGTGTCAGATAACAGGGACAGTTAGAATGGGGAGAGGAGGAAGGACAGTGTTGCAACGCTTCCTACTTTCTGTCAGGAGCAAATCATACTTTCTGCTTAGGAAGTCTTAGGTCCAAAGAGGCCTGCAATGAATTCATACAGACAGATATTTTTTATAAATTAGAGGTATTTTTTAATGCAAACTAAAAGGGATATGGCTAAGTAATTGCATCAGATTTGGGTTGGTGGGTTTGGGGGGTTTTTTTTTGGTTGCTTCGTTGTTTTTGTTTTGTTTTGTTTTATTCTTTTATTTTGGTTTGTTTGGGTTTTTGTGTGTGTGTGTGTTTGGTTGGTTTTTTATGGCAGCAGCTGTACTGTATTTTCTGACCATTAGGAAGAACAAATGCTTAAACATTGTGATAGAGTTATTATTATCTGATAGAGGGAAACTTCCTGCACAGTGAACTTAGTGGAGAAGTTAATTAGTTAGAAACTTCATATATACATATACAAATTAAGGTGAAGCAGATAGCACTTGCCAAAGTTACCCAAGTAATTGCAGTAGCAAATCAGGTCTGTGCAGCACCACCAGGTTATATCAAAAGACAAAATTATTTTATATTTGCCATTATAGTGAGCTCACTGGGCTTTGTTAACTGACTTATCTCATGCATCCAGATAAGTAAATGTCTAACATTTGACTGTCTATTCTTCTGAACAGTCAGTAACAAAATAACACTCCACTATACTGCTGGGCTTCAGGGGACATTTTCAAAGATACAAATGACACTCAGACAATAACTTTCATTATCTGGACTAGAAATTATTCCACAGGTTAGGGACATTAGGGGCTCTGACACTATACATCTGGAGAAAATTCTATCAAAATGCCTTGTTAACCAGGACACACACATGAAAGATTATCAAAACTTCATGAATAAGGCTACATTCTCAGTTCAGCAAATCTTTTAAAGACATGATTATGCCCCTTGATGTTCAATAAGGCACTTTAGAAGCCATCAAGAGAGGCACAAACGTCTGACAAATTAGAAAATCTAACCTTGATATTTCTCATCATAATAAAATAAAATCATAATTATTTAATTAAATCAAATTAAAAAAAAACAGTTGCTTAAACACAAATATGTTTCACATAGCCAGTAAAAAAGCTTGATCTTTAAAAGTGCTGCTCTTCTGGTTTTATATTCTAATCAGGGTCCCTAACACATCTCTGCCCCTGACATTTGGACAGGGAAAGCAACTGAGTATAGAAATGCCATAGTAGGCATATAGATCTCCACTGAAGGCTTTGAGAAAATGGCAGAAGAAAGGACACCAAGCTACCCATTGTCCCCTCTCCTTCCTAATATTAGACTACACAATAAGAAAAACAGCTTTCATAAAGAGACACAAATTTAATTTACCTTCCTAAGATGCAGACCACAAGAAGCCTACCATGAGCTGTGGTATTTATTTTTATGCATGATAGCCACACAGTCACGGAGAAGCACAACAGGAAAACAAAACAAAATAATCAAGGAATGTCCCTTTTATTTTTTGCCTAAAGACAAACTTATTTTTAGTTTGATTTTGACTGACAATATATCAACATATGGATTAACTCCCTCTTGTCATTATTGGCAGGAACGCTAATGTGTCCTTTTAACACTTACTGTGTCACCACATTACAGAGTGTTTTAGAGAAAATGTTCATGAACAGTTGATGGAAATATTCTGCCAGAATTCAAGCACAAAAATTAATGTTGATTAGTTTGTTGTGACAAAACCCCTAACATTAACATTTCTAAACTACTAGTAAAAAGACAAGAAGATTTTTTTTTTTAATCATGGACACTGTTGTCATCAGGAAAAGAAACCAAATCAAATCAATAAACCTCTGTAAAATACTACTCAAATTATTCTAATAATTACTTCTACATTTTTGTATGTTTGCTTGCTTTATTCTATGGCCTTTACTTTTGAATTTCAGCCATAGTTCAGGATTCCAGTGTATCAAGTGGTAGGTAGGGGTGCTGTGGACAAACAAACCCATTTTCTGCTCAGAGAGACAAGAATTACACTATATGACAAAACAGATGGACAGAGACAGATGGGAGGAGTAAAGGAAAGCAATGAGCCAACATTTGTGGATCTGCTTAGCTTCTGATCTCAGTATACCAAAAGCCCAGAAATCCCCACTTTTGTGAGCACCACATCAAAGAAGAATGGTGGTTTTAAGCATTTGAAAGGGAATAACATACAGTTCTACAGAGGACTGTAGGAAATAAAAGATAGTGGAAGTGTCACTTGATGCCTGAATGTATGCAGTTCAGAATTTAACATGGATGTGATGAAAGGTGGCCTCAAAGACCACCTGGAGGAGGGAACTGACAACTTGATACTGCAGTAAGACCTGAAGAGCTTGGAAAGTTAAAAATGTATTTTGTTTGATGCAATACAAAAGTGGAGCGCAACTGCAGATTGTGAAAGTCAAAGTGATGGACGAGGAAAATGACCTTAGCAGCAGCATTCTACATGCACACTGGCAGAGCAAAACTGCCTTTGACAGGAACAAACAACATGATGCCACAGCAATTGAATTGTGAGACTGCAAAGCTTTAAGAATTTAAATGGGCAATAAAACTGTATTTCTGCAGTGCTCTGCAAGCTCCTACTACCACTAGAAAAGAATCTGCCATGTTTAAAATATATGTTTTACATGTCAATTTTAAAAAGCACTCCAAGTTAAAGATTAAGCCTAAATTACACACCTAAAATATAGACCATTTTCATCTGCAATGGCGCAGAAAAGGGATGTCTCAGAGGTAAAAGACAAAGATGAATTTGGGAGGAAAAACATGCCAGGAAGCAGTTCTTTGTAGTGAAAGCAGTAAAAAAAGGAAAATAAAAAGATAGTGAGGAAGACTGGCTACAGCATGTGGTCACTGGCACAAGTAAAGGAGCTAGGGAAAAGGCAGCCAAGAAACATCAGGCTTTAATAGGTAAATTTATTAGTTTAAGAAGAAGATGACAAAAGCAATGCAAAGGCACACTATTTGGTCAGGTTCCTCCTGGGAGACTGAGAGGACTATTTGTGGAACAAGTAAAATGCTGGCTGCAGTGTGGGGGAGTCTTGAGGAGAGTGACAAGATGATTGATGGTTGGGGTGAGAAAATCCACTAAAATGGGAGAAGAGTTCTTAACTGGGGAACAAAGAAAGAAAAGATGTAGTAAAAGTTTTCTGGCATTTCTTCCATAAATGCTCTGAGTGCAGAAAGGAGATCCAGGGGCAAAGAGACTGGGGACAAACCAGGGTTTGATTCTAGCGTAGACTACAATGGGGCAGAAAAGATTTAAATATGAAAGAAAGTGAAATCCTGGCAACATTTAACAATCCTGTTAAAAGAGAAAGGAGAATAGAAGGGAAATCGGGAAGTGTGGGAGGAAGTGTGTGTAGGTCTGTTTAGTTTGAGGAAGAGGAGGCTGAGGGGAGACCTTATCACTCTCTACAACTACCTGAAAGGACACTGTAGAGAAGTTGGTGCTGATCTCTTCTCTTGGGTAATTAATGATAGAACCAGAAGGAATGGCTTCAAGCTGAAACAAGGTAGGTTTAGGCTAGACACTAGGAAAAAATTTCTTCACAGAAAGAGTGGTGCGATATTGTAATGGGGTGCCCAGGGAGGCGGTTGAGTCTCCATCCCTGGACGTGTTTAAGAATCACTTAGATGTAGTGTTGGGGGATGTGGTCTAGGGGCGAACTTGTAGAGTAGGGTGAAAGGTTGGAGACGATGATCCCATGGGTCTTTTCCAACCTAGATGATTCTATAATTCTGTGAAAGATGGATGATGGCAGGAGACCAGTAGATACCTACATGACCTTAGGTGAGCTATTTGCTGAAGATGATTTTTAGTAAAAAGTACCTAGAAGAAAAATATACCTAGAGATTGCTAGTAACAAATGTCAAGGGGTCATTGAATGGGTGAGACACTTTATAGAGTCCTTATGAACAAGACTCTTTCTGACAAGACACTAGGCGAATATTACATAGTATACTTTTGCCTACAGGACAAGAAAGGGACTCAGTATAGTATGAAAGCCATGAGTGCAGAACTGCTGCAAAGGTCAAAAGTTAAGTTTAGAAAAACAATGAAACATTCATCAAGAGGCTAGTATTAAGAGAAATATGTATCAGGGAACAGAATAAAGTTACTTTAGGAAAATGTAATTCTATTCTGTTCAATTGCAGTCCACATATAACACACAGGAAAGGAATATTTTAAGATTAAATATCCAAGACTAACCTAGGCTGCACTAGTGTTTGTCATATTAATTCTGGATCTCACATTTGTTGCTCAAGAGTTTATATTTGGAATGAATGTGACTCAGAATGAATTTATAGCATCTGAGGTAGGTATAGAAGTGACTCAAAAGGGAGAGGACTGGGTAGGAAAACAGCAGTGCTCCAATTTCCTTGGGGTGAGGGTGTGTGTCCATATGCATAAGGACAGACTCTCACCTGTTGTATGTGGGATGAGGTGACAATCAGTATTTTCAGAAGTGAGGTCTACATCTTCTCAAACCCCCAAATCTGGCCACTATCCTTCACTGTCTGGATGTTTTCAGAACCAATAGATGTCCATGGTTATTTCATATTCTTCTAATATGTTTTCCAATGGAACATGCTTGCATTCAGTGACCTGCCATTGTTGTCCCCTATCACTTCCCCTTTTCTAATCCTGCATAATATATTTCACACTATTTTCTTGAAGCATCATATGGAATTTATGCAGGGCTCATAAATACTAGAAGTGAGAGGAAAACAATGTGGATGTAGGGTTAAAAGATCTTGGTCTGACTGAAAATACTTCACAAATAGACATTTTCTTACAAGATTCTTTAGACAGAAAACATAATGCTTATATCAATAATTTCTGGTCATTTTCAAGGACAATGAGGAGAAGAGGCTGATGCTTATTTCTGAAATAATTTCTTCAGTCATTTGGTTAAAATTCCAGTGGCATCTGTTTCTCTGAGCTAGTGTTACAGCACTTAAAATATCTCATTCTCAATACCAATTGCAATTCTGCAGCCACACTTCCCAGCCTGTCACCTAGCTAGGATCTGTCTTCCCCAGTGTTAGCCATGCACAGTTAAATGTTCAATCTTCAAACTGGTTTTCTAGAGTCTTTCTATAATTTCTGGACATAGAAAATATATGATACCTTCCACCCTCTCCTGTGGCACAGAAATTTTAGATGAATATTAAGTTATCCTTTCATGTTTAACTTCATAAAAGAATACCAAAAATTTTTCTCTAGGACTTCTGTAATCCATAGACAATGTAAGACTGGTACAATGTAAGCAATATACTACAAAGAGAGCAGAAATAGGTTTTGGGTTTATTGTATGAAAGCATGCAATTACAATTAACTACATTTTAGAGGTATCTTGATTAAACAAATAATGATTTGAAACCCCCCAAAATGAATTTTAGTGTTGCAGTCTTCTTAAAATTCAAAAAATATTACATTTATCTGCAAGTCACTATACAAACACTGAAAAAAGTTGTCAGTCCTCAGAGTTACTGTAAGAAGAAATTAATGAATATTTATGAGTTACTTGTATTCTAAAATCGTAAGGACTACAAAAGAGCAAACACATTTTCTTGTAGGTAATGGAATATTTTCAGTGCAAACAGCTGTGAAAAAAAAAAAAAAACGGAAAAATATCCAAAAGAGAAATTTGGATTTCTCTCAGTTCAAAGCTCCAAGCCTCAGAAAAAAAGAGCTCATATTAATTAACAGATAATTATTTTATAATGAAAACTAATTTATAATAAAAGATGTGTTCCCCCAAGCTTGTGAACTTTAACTGAAGTTTTGCTTTACATGCAAGTAGTATGAAAACCCCTCTCAATTTGTTGTCTGGTAGTGACTGATAACAAATGAATCAAGGAATGTTTAAAGCAGCATTGGAAGCATGGAGATGACCATTCTGTACCATTCTGTACTGTTCTCTTCAGTGACCTTTCCCCACTTAAACAAAACAAAAGTACTACAATCATTAGAAGGAGAAACAAATAATAATGTGTACCAATCTAGCAATCAGAAGACTGAAAGCATGGAGTATGAATAGCAATGAGGATCCTGTCACCCAGTATTTCTGCAGGTTTAACCTGAAGGTCTAGAGTTCAAACACTGGAAATGCAAAGTTAGGTTTCTGAAGTCTGTAGTCACTTGCCCCCTTGATTCTCTTAAGCACTCAGGAGCCTGCAGCTGCTGCTGAAATGCATGCCTACAAAAGCAATATTTGCATAGTTGTTATTCAGGCATCCCCTGTCCCAGTGCCAGGTTCTCAGCTACACTGGGAGTGACTTTGAAGCCCACGATAGCAGTGGCCATTCATAAGTTTTGTAAATCAGATCAATGCTTAAATATAGTCTTTAAAGTCAAATTCAAAGCTGCAGGTTCCAATGAGTGTTGTGTGGCAACACAGACAGGGAAAATGCTCAGCACTGAGGAAGTATTCATAGCCCATAGTGACTCCAACTATAGAGCCACTGTGCCAAACTGTGCAGTCCCTGTCACTGATCTTGGGGAGGAAGAAAAGTGGAGATGTGACATACAGATAACTACAAAAAGAGGTTAGAAAGAAGGAAGTTTCAGGGAAGCAAACCCTAAAAAATGAAAAGAAGATAGCAGTACATCTTAAATTCCTAATTATATACTTTTGAAGCACATTAGTTAACCACAGGTCAAGGGGAAATAATGTAAGGCCTTTGTCATGTGTCAGAGGGAATTTATTGGCTGAAGGAGTCCTTGCCAAAATGTTAAATGTCTATACTCATATTTCCAAGGAAAGGATGAGAAACAGGTAGTATAAATAAAGGGAAAAGATTTTTCATTCTGCTAAGAAAAATGAAAAGTCAAGTGAATTGAAATGTCTTGGAACACAGAACTAATAGAAATTAGCAGACAAGATGGGAAAAATATTAGGTATATTATAAAACTCTTCTGAAATTTGAAGCTGAAGAACAAAAAACCCATGACATTAATTAGGGAAAAGCAATCTGGGAGAGAATGGAAAAAACACAGTAAGGTACACAAATTTGTGTTATATGCAAAAGTGAAGTTTAGTATACAGGAGAATCAGCTTGAAGAACTCTAAAGAGCTTTAAGAGAAAGATTATTAACAGGGTTTTTTTGGATGGCAGGTAATCTTTCACTGCTTAGCATTAATTTAATTTAGAATTAAGTAGAGATCTTCCTGAGTATCTAACAGATGAGTGACCTGCATAGATAAAGAGTTTGAGGTTCAAGCCATACTTTGAAAAGATCAAATTTGTATCCAGTAAGGCTATTCTTATTTAGATTAGGGAAAAAAAGTTTCTCATTTAAATTCTAAAATTTCATTCCAAGTCACTCGAATAAATTCTGTAAATGACCTTCTCAAATAGTTTTAATTATAAACTCAACAGCAAAACTTGTCGTTTTCCAAAAAAAAACCCAAACCAAACCCAAATCCAACCAAAATCCACACAAAAAAAATCCAAAACACACATAGAAATTATTTTCAATTTCAACCAGTTCTTCTAATTTGAGACATGGTATCGCCTTCTGTGCATTACATGAAACCTAAATCAGAGGTTGAATTCTACACTTCTGGATAGAGCAGGCTGGTAGACTGGACTCTAAATTAAGTAAGGTGTGCTAGCTTTGCTTTTCTACCCTTTACAAAGTGGCAGGAGATGAAATGTTATTAGTAAAGTTCTGTTTTAACTAAAAAAGAGACAGAGGGAAGCCAGTTACTGCCTTTTGAGAGCATCTATTTATTTATTTCAGTATCTTAGAACAGTGCACTTGTCCGGGGAATGCAAAAGGTCAATTCAATATGTGATTATGTTATATGATGGGGACAACCTGAATGTAATGCTTTCTGATGTGCTATGCTGAAAGCATGGGTTCTGTGACGATAAATGCTCACTGTATTCATTTCATGTTGCTTTCCTGATTCCTACTTCAAGCAGCTTCTGGCTGCAGAAGTGACATAGATCTCCATCCATTGCTAACTTGAAAATCTGATCTAAAGCTCTGTGAACCTGGAGGCTGTGCTCACTAAATTGGTATTAAAACCCATATGAGGAATTACATAATCGTTTAAAGAACATTTCATTTGCCAGTGACCTTTTCATCATTAGAACTAGTTGTTTGTTTGGCAGTGATTTTTGGTAGAATAATCTTCAATACTTGCATGCACCGTTTATTTAGCAACAACACTTATTTATATTTTTTTCCCCACAACCCTGTCATATTAGAATATGATATACCAGGTGGATGGCTTTAATACAACCAATATCACTAAGACATATTGGATATGTTGTTAGTCAGCTAAGAGAAGTTGTCTGTCGCTGCAGCTGATGATACACTAACAGTGGTGTGCAGTGACAGTAAAAATATTTAGTTATGAAACAGTCCCAGAAGCAATCTACTGGACAGCAGCTTCAAAACCTTAAAATTACATAGAGTCCCCTCAATATTAAACCTGGATAAAAAAAGATCAGATGCAACATGTCTGGGTGAGTGTGTGAAACACTGGCTTGTGCCAGGATGTTTTCAATGCTTTACAAGTGGTTCAGCGGGTGGTTTGGTTTTTTGTCTTTTAGACAAGTGAAATAAGCAGGAAATTAAGCCTGCACCAGGCTGAGCAGAGATTCTGAGCTTTGTGACATCTTGATGTCATCTCACATTGGTGTTTCCTCACCTTTGTCATGTAAAGAGTAAAAAGCTTATTAAAGTATTTGCTAGTCTTATTTTACTTGAGATGCTACAACAACAGCAAGGAATATTTTATTCCTTCTGAAATTTCCTGAAGATCCCTGGCTGCGGGATTGTCCTTGCCAGAGGTGTCAGAGTGAACCAAAACCCCAGCTACACTCAGAGTTCAGATCACGACCTTTGTCACAGGAACCTTTTAGAGATAACAGATGATAAAGCAGAAAAGGGAAAAAGTGGTTTCCAGCTGTAGTTTAACTTTTTTTTGTAATCCTGAGTTCTTTACAACTGAAATTACTGACTTACTGTAATGCAGTTACGTAGTAAAGACTCAATAACAGAGTTTCTCAGAGAATGTTGTGAAGGACAGGAATAATTGCTGTGAATGCTTCTAGTAGTCAAAAAAAAAAAACCAAACAAAACAGAAACTAGTCTAGTCATTCTCTCAGACATACTAAGATATCCTTTGAAAAAGGGACATAGACACCACAGACACCAGTTATCAACCTGTGAATGAATCTGTAAAACCATACTGCAAGTGTGGAAGTCCAATTTATCTTGTTAAAATCCTCTTCTAGGTAATTTTATGATAGGGTTGTCCTCAGCAGAGAGTTAGGGAATTAAATAACTTTTGTGACTATTATTTCTCTAATCTAAATTTTTTGAGCTGAAGGTTGAAGTGAAAACTCCTTGGCCTTGGAGTCAAAAGAATACCTAATACAATCCTTTCAGACTTAAAAAGGCTTTACTGACATTATCTTATTAATTATTTCACTACTTTTTCTTGGAAAGTCAAAAAAGAAAAGTCTTTCCACACGGGAAGATAAAGTGTGCTGTTAAGGAGAAGGCATCTTTGAATTACTCTTTGGGAGAGGCTCCCAGCCAGCTTTTCTCTAAAAGACTTTCAATTAGACGAAAATAAATTAAATTAATAACACTTAGTCTATTGGTAGTGTGTACAGGTTTAAATAAATTGATTTCACTAATGCTATGATGTTACATACATGTTGCAATCAATTCTATATTGCTCAACTATTTATCAAGTCCCTCATCATAGGCTTCAGCTATATTAAAAAATAATATACTTGCAGTGTTTAGATGAGAACTAATAAACTATCAAGATAAGCCTAAAAATCACTATTGTTATTAGACTGTAAAACATTATGATTTTATCAGAACTTAATTTTGCATTTATTTAGTAGTATTCAATTAATTTTTAAGATTGTTGGAGTTTTCACCTCTTTTACAACCCATACTTTGTTCTTAACTAAGAATTATGTTGGGATTCATTTCAGAAGAGTCCATTTTTCCCTATTGAGGGAGAAATCTGTAATAATGTCTTGACACATGGCAGTCATTAGTTGCGAGATCTGTCACATCATTTGCACAAGTCCCATACTTGGAAGCTCTTGTTGTGGAAAAAACACGCTGTCCATTACCTACAGTAGTAAGTAATTTTTTTTCATTTTTTTGAGAGGATTTTATACCTTGACATCTTCTCTATTCTAAGAGAAAAAGTCAAACACAAGCTGTTTTAATGCTTTCCTCAATGTCTGAAAACCTGCCAGCTATTTCTGATAGGATTTATTTTGCATGGAGAGAACAGGTGTTTTGCATTTGTTTGAACTATAGAAAAGTAAGTGATGATACATTTCAGTATAAGGGGTAAAATCTCTCCCCATTTTTCACCCCATCCAGTTTCAAGAAACTGCTGTCTCCCCCATTATCTAGACAAACACAACAGGGAGAACCACAGTGAATGAGAATTGCCAGGGGCTGGGCAGGGTTCTCTCAGGAGGAGGTACCTGGTGGAACAGAAGACCACATCAGTATTGCAGCCCAAAACTCTTTGAAAGCAAGCCAGTAAAAGATTGCAAAACACTGTTCTTGCTATTAAACAGTTCAGTGGGATAAAGATGTCTTATTCTTTTCACTTATTAATACTGAGCATGTGTACCATGGAAAAGATACTGCAAACCACAAAGTGGATCTTCAGAATAATGGGAAAGATCGGATTTGGCCAATTTTTTTAACATGAAATAACCAAGGTGACAAAGGCTGGAAAGAGAAAAACAAAACAAAACAAAACAAAACAAACCCAAACAAGCCAGCAACAGTATTATAGCAATGCAGTAACCAAATTGGAGAATACATGAAGTCGCAAAGCTCATTTTCATAACAGAAGAACAAAAAAGCAGGCAAAAATAAAAATGAATCTCTTCTCATACAAAACAATGCCATTTGATTGTAACTGATCTATATTTCAATGTGGCAACAGAACCTCTGCTGTAACAATAAACGAAATAAAAAAGAACATTGGAGACAAGTAAGTCACTTAGAAAATTAGTCCTCTCCCATTGTAAAGTGTTCTGCATTCTGCTTGGAATTCATTATGTGAAATGTCACTATTATTGCATAATCCTTCACAAGATAAAACCCATTTTATTTCCATGTTTATGAAATGTTATTTTAATTTATTCTAATGCCTTCTTGCCAGCTTTTTATTTTCTTATGTCTGGAAAATTTCTTTCTCACTGCTCTCTTTCTGCTATCTATTTCATTCAGTATTCCTTTCTTCCAGTTAAACAGAGCAATAAGATTTACCAGGAAACAGGTGAAGTAGTCTTGAGGCTGTAAGTGTTGAGGTTATAATATCTCTAACTGGAACTACGAGGGACAAGACAAAATGTTTTCTGTCCATATCTGATGTTTTCTTAGTAGGTATCATTCAGTTCTGACTTCAGGACTTGATCTTGAAATAAAGCAGTTCAACATGTCTGGAAACTAGATTGTTTTAGGATCTACTGTCTCTAGTGTACCAGCATCATACACAGAGATGGAAAAAGAAATTGTTATCACCACTTATTTCAGACTTGAACACTGTATTCTACCTGCAAACCTGATATTTGTTTTCTCCCTTTTTGTATTTCCAGAGCTTCCAGCTCTTTTTCCCATCCATTTTTACTGTAGTCATTCAATAAGTCATTTTCATCTCTATTTTCTTCTGACAATTTCTAGTGTAATCCTATGAATCTCCAAGGGTTGGTTTGTCTTAACATTTAAATTAGTAAACTGGAGATTTGATGAGGTGCATGAGAAGAAAGGGTGATATGAGTATCTCGCCGGACTAAACAAAGCTGATACTCTGTGAATTATGTTAGGCTTATTTCAAAATTAATAATAATATGTAATCAAAACTGTACTAGATTCATCTCCAAGAGACTATGTTGATTCTATTTGTAGACAGTTTATGCAAATATACCTTCTCCACTCAATTTTTTTTTTTCATACATTTCAATAAAAAGCATGTGATAATCTAACCTCTGTTAAAGAATAGTATTTTTAATCACCAGCCCTATAAACCTATCTGGGATGGGAAAGGCAAGTGAGTTCTTCTCAAGAAAGGCCAACCTTGGAAGAGAAGATCATGATTCAAAGTCACTTTATGTTGCTGCTTATGTTGGAGCCTTGGTCGGGTGGCTGTGGCCACTCCCTTGTGGCTGTGCTGGCTCAGCGGGTTTCAGCAGAAGTAATTCATTCCTTTAGGCTTTTAGGAATTAAGAGCATAGTCGCTATGTTCTGTCAGATATACCTCTTTCTGGTTGCTTCTCTAAGGCGCCCTCACTTCAAAGAACAATTTGTTCAGTTCCCTGTACATACATAGCTTCTTTGTGTCTTTGTCATTTATGCTCAAATGGGGCCTCTGGCTGACATCATCAACCTGTTCACGACACCTCTTCAATACAGTTTGTAGAAGGCAAAATTTCTGCATAAGCCAGCCCCTCCATAGGCACAAATATTCCTGCAAGGGAAGCCCCTTGGCTTTCCCTGGACTAAAGCCAAATCTGAGCTAACATATATTGTAGTCATAGTAAGATTTTTTACCTTGAGTGAAAGCTTAGACTTATAAGTAAGCCATTAGTATAGATACTGCCAGAAGTGGTAGACTCACACCGCTTACAAAGATTTACAAATTGAGTAAGCAACTCCATTTACTGAGTGGTGAGCATCTTAGAAAAAATATGTTTGAGACACATGATTCATGTAACATGATGGCTGAAATTCTGACAGTTAAATGCATTATGCAACTCTATAGAAACTTTAGGGGGAATATCTCCAAATCTTGGCAAGCCAAATTAATGAAATTAGTTTTGAAACAAAAGTTCTTCTAGTCATCAATACTTTCATTATCTCTTATTCAAGATTAGATGCTTTGTTGCAGAAAAATCATTACCACAGTAAAACTTGTTCCCTGTACTTGATCAAAACTTAATGCAGTTGTTACTGCAACATATCCCTTAGAAAAGGGAGATGATGTTAAAGGCCTCTCTAGTAACACTGATAGTTATGGTAGTTACAGTTAACACTGATATTTACCTCTGCTATTAGGTGAACTTTGCTCAACTTGTTGGCTGATCTGATTTTCAGTGTTATCTACTTCACAAGTTGCTGACAAGCCGTTTCTGCCAGATGTACTTGGAATTGAAGCAGAAACATGAACTGCAGCTGCAGCAGACAGCTGGGACAAAAATAGTCTGAAATTTATTGTATATGTATTTTATATATATGTGTAAATATATATCCAAAATAACAGTCTGACCCAATGTGGTGGAAAACAATGGGCTCATCAACCATGCAGCACATGAAAGACAAACTATTTACCTCATGATTTTGAAACTCATCACCAATACATACCTTGAATGTAGTTGCTGTAAGGTTTTGTGAGCTTTACTGTTCCTGCTTGTGCTGTATGAGAGTCCCACAGTCTGTGCTACTAAACTTCCAAGGCCAGATTCCCATTACTGAGTAAAGTGAGCCTATTCTTAAGCATTTGCCGCTTCATCAGACCACTGGATGGTCTGGACATGGTGCCTTTTATGTTCTATACCAATTACCCATTTCTAAATCTCAGACAATTTTATAGTGCTAATGAGCCATAGGCTGTTGATCTGGGAAGAGAAATGAAAAAGAAACACTCACAGAATCATGAAGTCATAGAATGGTTTGGAAGGAATCTTAAGGATCAACTAGTTTCCACCCCCCTGCCATGGGTAGAGACACCTCCCACTAGAGTAGGTTGCTGAAAGTCCCACCCAAGTCTGACCTTGAACACTTTCAGGGATGAGGCACCCACAACTTCTCTGGGTAACTTGTTCCAGTATCTCCCCACCCTTACTGTAAAGAATTTCTTCCTAATATCTATTCTAAAGCTACCCTTTATCAGTTTGAAACCATTACTTCTTGTCCTATTACTGAATTCCCTGGTAAAGAGTGCATCCCCATCTCTCCTATAGGCCCACTTTAAGTAATGGAAGGCTGCAATAAGGTCTCCTCAGAGTCTTCTCTTTCCCAGGCTGCAGAACCCCAGTTCTCTCAGCCTGCCCTCAGTATGAAGAAATACAAAACACACAACCATTTAAACTATGTAGATGCAGAATCATCTATGAACCAGCTATATTCATTACTATTCAGATCAGTGGTTTTCATTAGGATTTGCCAGCCACAAAGGTGTTAATTTACAAATGATCAGTTTCCCAGATGCAAGAGACTTAATTAAACAGCTACAGCTGAGATAAAGGCTTCAGTATAAATAGGGTCAACTGGTAATGTAAGCCTTTTCGATTGAAAAGCTCCCAGTAAACAGCTTGTTAAGAAGCTGCTTTAGGTCCAGGTCTGGAAACCCCTAAGGGAATAAAAGGCATGTAGCCTGTACATAGTGAAGACTGGGCAGTGGGGGACAGAAGTGAGCCTAGGCATCTGAAAGGAAGGAAATAAAAGCACAGCGAACAGTATGTAGAAAGCTGAGGTGGAAGAAAAGGAAATAAGTATGGCCCTTACCATGGGAGGTTTTGGGAGTACACAACATGAAAAGAGAAAAGGAGCTTTACTGCAGGAAGGCTGAGAAGGCAGTCTGCAAAGGCTGACAGAAGGATGTGAAGGGATAGCAAGAGTCTGGCTATGCAGTAAATTAAACCAGCAGAAATGTCATGACCTAATCTAAGCTGGAACTGTGGAGAGGTGCAGAGTATTCCTTGGAGTAAGCAACTGCAAATATAAAACTGGCTAAACTATCTAGGCTGCCCTTAAATCTGAAAAGGTAACTGAAATCATCTTTGTGGAATTCTCAGACACTTCTTATGGCTGGATATTTTTTAAAATTCTGGGATATGTCTCTTGGAGAGGCATTTTTATATTGAGAGCATGTTCATTGAGAATTGTGAAGATTCCTATTGGTATTGCTTCAATTAACAGCTGAAATTTGTTGAGGTTCTAAAATGGCAAATCCTAGTAAAATAAAAGCCCAAGACAAATGAAAGGCTTTAAAAAAAACACAACATTATTAGTTGTTCATGACATCCTACTTACAGCAGAGGCAAACAAACAAAATCACGTCCATAGAGCACACGGAAACTGTTGTGCCATGTTGTGGAGTAGTAGCCCCTATTTAAAAATAAGGTTACTGGAAAGAATATTCTTATCTTGAATGTTTAGTATTTAAGCTCCTAAAATTGTGCTCAAGATAATAAAGGAAAAGAATATCTTTTATTGATTGACAATTGTATGTTGATACTAAGCTAGGACTATCTGCTTGGTAAGAGGGCAGACATTTGTGAAATTATATAGGTAGATTTAGGTGGTTTGTTTCTGACATGTCAAAGTTAAATGGTTATGCCACCTCAGGAATTAGTGGAACAGTGTTTAAGTTATGAGGTGGTTTTCAAGAGGAGGAGGTAAAAACAACCATAGAGGTTCGGGGTTTTTCTGTTTTGGTTTGTTTTTTGGTTTGGTTTTTTTTTTGATGTTGGTTGGTTTGGGGTTTTTTTTGCACATAACCCCCTCTTCCCATGTCACTTTGAGTTTTAGTGTTTTGCCACAATGAAATAGGTCCTACTGTTTGTGACTGCAATAGTCTTGATTTGCAAACTATTTATGTTTACTGACTGTATGTACACAGCAAAATGAGATCTTCAATAAATTTTACTGACAAGTTATAGGCTATGCTAA
This sequence comes from Chloroceryle amazona, assembly GCA_027560015.1. NCBI lineage: Eukaryota > Metazoa > Chordata > Aves > Coraciiformes > Cerylidae > Chloroceryle > Chloroceryle amazona. The sequence goes on from JANHFX010006450.1 coordinate 46,515, forward strand.
AATTTATAAAGGTGCACAATTTGTTAATTAGGTTGTTGGTGGATTTTAGAGAGATCATCTAACCCAACAGTGAACAAGACCAAAGATGCATTAAACGTGACTTAAGAAGTCTGGAAACATGGCTAGATTTTCATATTTTTCAAGTTAGAATAATTTTTATTCATATACTTACACTGACTTTTTAGTGTTACAGTTCAGGAGGAGAAAAACATCAAACCATTCAGAATTATTGTCCTTACGGTATATACTAAATGTCAAGATCTGTCTGTGATCAAAGTAAATCAATTTCTATTGTATTCCTGTTGTTCTTGCTTTGCTAAGTGAATTTAGTGCTTATAAAAGGTAACAGATTGACTGCCCTGTGAACAGAGGTCTTCTATTGATCTTCTGAATAAATGTGACAGTGTGAGATGCCAGATATTGTCTTGCTAACGTACCACTTTTCTGACCAGAGGGTCACCACAAGGGATTGAACAGTTGTTCAGTTGCAGTCCCTAGTTTAATGGCCCGGGCACTCAGTAATTCTAGAGTCACTGTGGGTGCTGATGAATTTCTGCCAGGAACATGAAACAGACAATGCTTTCATTTCACCACAGGCTGCTGACCTCTCACAAGACCTGAACCACTCAACGGAAATTAAAAATATATGTATATGGATGTATTTGTATGTGTATGTATATCTGCTCATTTTTTTCATGTGTAGGTGTTCATTTTTCCCTTAGCCTCACTTTTAAAAGTGAAGAGTGATATGGAGCTATAAAATATCCACCTCAATGAAATAATCACCACATTTTCAGGTTAAAATGGATTTGTGAATTCTACCATAAAAATATCTTGTACGTGAAAAGACTAATGTAGACATTTGGAGAGTAAACATGGTTGAATTCACAACAGATTTCTCTGATTTTTTTCAATTTTATTGCATAAATATTTTTCCTAGTAAGTGTTGTAGAGTTTGTGTTTTACCTGTGTAATAAAGCTGCAGAGAAAGATCAACTTTTATTTAGTTTTAAATGGAAGATGACTTCCCAGCAACAAGCTGGTGTTCTTAAAGCTTGTTATGGCCCTTCATCATTCAAACTACTAACAATTCGAATCTTTAGAATTATGATTTTATGGATTTATCCCCCTGAGAGCTACCAGGGTTAAATGCAGTGTAATTTGTCAAAGCATGACTTAATGTCACTTATTTCCACATTACTTACAAGGGGGAATGTCACTTAGACTGAGAAATGTACTGAAAAACAGAGGTGTTTCACTAGTGAATTAGTAGTGTTTCTCAATTTCAGAAAAAAATAAATCAGTTTGCCAGTGTTGTGATCAAAACATCTTTATGAGTTGTATGAAGAGAAACAAAATTGAGTTTATAATGAAAGTTAGTTGCAAACATTGCATCTTCTAGATTAATTTTCTTGATCAGTAATCTTAATACATCAAGATGAGCAAAAGTGCTCAGTTTATGTAGGTTGCCGCAAGGACACTCATAAATTAGTCTTCTGCAAACTGCTGATCCTTGACAGCCCTGTTCTGCTCTTAGCAGGCACCTCTCTTCCTATCACTACATCCTTCTCAAAGATTCCTGCAACTGGTCTCTTTTCACAAGTAATAAGGCAGGAGGAAATGGCCTCAAGTTGCACCAGGGGAGGTTTTGGTTGGATATTATGAAAAATTTCTTCATTGAAATGGTTATTAAGCACTGGAATGGGCTGCCCAGGGAAGTAGTTGAATCACCATCCCTGGACATGTTTAAATGTCATGTAGATATAGTGCTTAAGGACCATGTAGGTATAGTGCTTAAGGACATGGCTTAGCACTGGACTTGTTAGGGTTAGGTTAATGGTTGGACCCAATGAACTTGAAGGTCTTTTCCAACCTAAACAATTATATGATTCTGTGGTTCTATGATAATTACAGACTAAAATAATATTTCAATTAGTTGCTATGCACAAGGTTCATTCAACTAAATCACTGTGAATTGTTTCTCCTCTCCTCAGTTAAAAAAGTTACTTTAAAGGAGAAAGAGTGACCTTCATCAAATTATAATATCAACAGGACAGCTTGATGTTGAACATCTATATATCATGAGAGTAATAAACAAAAATGTGAAACTTCTGTACTGTGACAAAATACAAAGATCTCTTTTTATTTTTTTTTCCCCTCCTCTCCTCCTTGATTTAGCATTTACTAGGAAGCTACTGTTACACCAAAGTAAAAACCCATAGGACTTAACTCGTTGTGATGAATTAACATAAGACACTAATTTCTACCTGTCTGGATGGCTTCAAAAGCATCAATCCCTGAGTTTATCAGAAATACTGCCAGAAAGGTTCTGGCCTTTCTGGTATTTCCATGATGCTAATTGCTATCATTATCAAATTGCCTGCTCACCAGAGATGCTTGTAAAGGGATTGTGGGATTGGTTTTTGGGTGATAAGTGTGCCATCTGCTTTCCTTTTACAGCCCCAAGTCAGATAGATTCATCAGTGCAGCTTTAAAAGAAGTGCTGGAGGGGGAAAAAGCCCAGGGTTCTCTACAAGATGTTATCCATTTTTTTTTTATGATAAATGAAAAGCTAGATAAATTGATGGTGATTAGAAAATTGTTGCATTCTCACCATTCTTATGGTTACATTTCAAAGGAATATCTTCAATAATAGCTACAGGCATCAAAAGGCAGACTGTCAGCTTCAGACTGCAACAAGGACAGATTTGTGCATTTTTAGCCATTTCAGCTTCTGGGTTTGGGAGTCTGCCTACCTGTGTGGTGTCACTGTGCTGGGAAGCACTCAGCAGAGTGTCCAAACACACATAGCTGTGATTCAGTTGTGCTTCTCCTTTCAGTGCCGTTTCCTTTACACTGTTGTAATTTCTTTTATCTGCACTCCCCTAGCTATTCTGAGCCACAGGACCAGTGGTTTCAGAAACCTGAAATTCTGCATAGGGCCCATGGTTATCTGAAACTAAATGTCAGATCACTGCAAAATCTGTGACTCTTTGCAGGTACCAAAGCCCCAGTTTGGGGACTGAGTTTCACTCAGGAAAGCAACTGATGTTAACCACCTTGTACCCAAACTCTTCAGGAAGTGAAGGTAAGGGCAGCACAAACTGCTTCTCAGTTTTGTGGTGAGGTGCTCTCCTTACCCTGAGACACTGTCCATGGCAGTTCAGCAGAGTCTTTCAAAGTGAGCTGTTGAGTCTTCAGAACTCCAAGGGGCAAGTTCAGGGTTATAAGTGTGTTAGCTGAATACTAGCCACTCAGTTGATCAGGAGTAAAATGTCATTAGTGGGAGGGTTTTCTCAGCTAAAATTCCAAACCCTGGTGAGCAGTGAGGCAACTAGAGACTCTTGTCTATAAAAGCTGGATTCATGGTGGGTAAATTAGGGAGCAATTATGAATCCAGAATCAAGTTTCACAACTTTTTAATTGCCATTTAACTGAATATACATAGAGTGACATTTCCCATGCTATGAAGTTCACATCCGAGGTGTGCATCTTAGACCTGAATTCAAATTTTCCTGACTTTGAAAGCTGCTTCCAGTGTCTGGTTCAGGCCTGAAGAGCCTGAAGGCTCTTACCTCCCCATGGCCCAGGACCCAAATCTCAGCTCCTAGGGCTCTCAGCCCCTGCCCCAGCAATGCCACAGCAGGGTTGGTCTCCAGCTTCCCACATCCCTGCCTGGCCATGAGCCCCAGGAAACATCCCTCTCCCCTCTGTCCTACCCAACCATCTCATGGCCATGTCTGACTGAGTGGCCTTCAATACAAAGTGAAGTGTAACACATGCCCATTCGCAGTAATAAACCTCATCGCTTCTTCCTGAGGATGGCAGAGAAACATTTTTTTCTTCATGGAGTTTTCTCTTAGAGCACAATGCTGTAAAAATATGAAGACATTAATTAGTTTGAGAGATCTAAATTGGTGTGGTCCTGTTGAAACTTTACAATATTGAGTGTATCTTTATGGAGACTGTATATGGAATGCAAGTCACATAAATATATGTGGATATGGCAAGAGGGGTAATAGTGTTTCCCTGTGTAACAAAACAAAAAAAAAAGGTTGTCTTTCTGATGTGTTATAAATAGTAGCATGACTCCTTCCCACAGAAGGTTCACACCTTTGTAAGTGTTGTGTGTAATCTTTAATGCTCTATTAAAGGTGAGTTAGTTTTAAAGGAACTAATTGTTATTAAATGGTTGCCTAGCAGCACAAAGAGGGTTACCATAGTAGCCTCTTCCATGCAAATTGAAATATAGCCTGTCTAAAGCTTCTTAGAACTGGGGTTTTTGAAACCAAAGAAGAAAATATAAACTTCTTCCTTCACGTAATGAGCCACTGCCATTAAATGAAAACTAACCTGGGTTAATTAACCCTGAGATTCTTGGTGTTGTCTTATTCCAACTGTAATAGGTCTTGTCTGTTTATCCCCTTCACTGAAACTTTGAGGAAGGAAATTAAAAAAGGTTAAGTTGCACAATCTTGTCACATTTGCTCGGTGACAAATATGAGGCAATTCAGGTATCTGGGAAGAAAGAAAGGTTCCTGAACTAATTCTTTTACCATGAGGCAATATAGAAATCATATATCTCTCACTATCCCCACATTAGTTATCACACTGGTCCAAAGAACGGAATGTTCCCTTATTTCTTTCCCTTCTGATAGCACCTTTTCATCAGTAAATAATTTAGATACAATTCGACAGCATTCACATGTAGTTTCAGAAGCATCTCTGAAACAAGAAAGCATGGAGTATTTTTCACGGTATCACTGTGAGGTCAGTAAGTAATTTTGTCACTGGCAAGAGATGACTAAACCACTAGGAAAAAATAGTGTGCCCAGCAGGTAGCAAATCCCTGTTGGGTCCCAGTATTGCTGTTTCTGTCACTGTGTTTTATTCATGTCTTTTTCTCTGTTTCAGCTGGAGTCAGTAACAATGCATGAACATTTGTGCCACTGGTCATATTGCAAAGACTTACAAAACACAGTTAAACTATTTCCTAATCTCATGACAATGCTACTGTTGTAGAATCAGATTTTAAACCAGTTCTTCAACATTTAATGTTTTCCATGAAGCCACAGTATCCCAACTCAAAAGTCTATGCAAAAAAAAAAAGTGTTTCTTGAAAAAGTGAAATGGGTTTCTAGTCCATCAGGTTCTGGCAAAAAGTTTAAAAAACCCTTTCCAAACCCTAGTGAGTGCTACATGCTCAACCCCTCCTCTCTCACTCCATACCCCTTTGAGAATATTAAATTAATCCCAAATGTAATTGAAATCACACCAATAAGACCCAGACAACTTCTTGTCTTTCTAATGACAGTGCCATGCTTCCAGAAAGCCTGCATTGTTTTGTAGAAGCCAATATGAAAAACCTGGAATTCTTATTTTCACCCTGATATCACAAATTTAGTATCACAATATTAGCTTCAAAATTAATCTTTTTCACATAAAATTTCGCATGAGTCTCTTCTGAACAATGGCTTTTTTATTAGCCTATCTCTAGCAAATAGTAAAATTGGCCATGAAGTCCTGTGCTTTATGACTCTTATCACCAAGGTTTTGCTTCAAATGATGTTTTCCAGAGCCCACATGCATGTGTCCATCCTCTCTGTAACTGTCCTGTATAGCTGCTGGGCAACCTGGTTAAAGCTTTACCTGGTGCAAGCTGGTAAAGTCTCCACAGCAGGGAGGTGAAGGCAGCTCCCTCCCGTTGAAGCTCTGTCTCCTTGGGCTGCTCTGACTGCTGCCCAGGTAGAAAGGTTTTTGTTGTTTAATGTCTGACCTGAGTGCTTACTGTCTTCAGGGAAACTCAGCTGCTGCTGTGACACAAGTGAACCTGTCAGCTCCCAGGAGCAACTCTGACTGGTCTGACAATATTCACACTTGCAAGTGCCTGTTAAATTCTTCTTTCTGGGTGCTGCTTGTCTGGGTCAAAACCAGAGCCATCTGATGATGGGTTCCCATGAGAAAAAGGCTTCTAATAGCATAGTCACAAAGAGATTGATTTCTTCTTTACTTTTTGCACAGATGATATTCAAACAAAGCTAAAGTGACATGTATATGTATAACATTTATGCAGGAGATACTATCCATTTAAATCTGCTGAAATAGAAACTAAGCAAGAAGTACCTAATCTTTATTAACAGAAAAGTTTGCCCATAATGTTTTACACTGCATTTTAAGCTGACTGAAGCAATGACATGCAGAATGAAGCAATTAGATCTCGTGTACCTTTTGTTTCATGAAAAGAGCAGGAGCTTCCTTTAAACACTGTTTTTTTCTAAGAAAGACTTGTGCATATCCACATAATTAGTTCTTGAAAGATGCAGAAGTTGTATAGATAATTTTTGCACAATAAATACTAGTCAATTAATTAATCCAGTTTGCAATATAAGGTTTTACTATGAATTAAGACAGTTGTTACGCATAAAGCATTTATACCACTGATGTATTTCAAGTAAACTTGATTTACTGTATATGATGTAAAGTGAATCAATTCTTTGAGGGACCTGTACGTTCTCCTCTGTGTGAAACTAGAATATGTATATATGATAGAAAGATGAGATTACAAACCCATTGCTGTCATCTTTTTCAGCTTATGTTTATTTTTAAATACAATTGACTTTTTTTTTTTTTTTTTTAAATAATAGCTTGTATTTTATGAAGCTGTCACAAGTCAGAAAAACTCCCACTAGAATAAACAACAACCCCCGGCAGCTCTGCTGCTATTCTAGTCTTGTATTCACTTCAGCAGCTGCATATATAGCAAAGTCTATGTCCTTTGGGAAAAAAGGACAGCCAAAATTCCGTATCTAAGCAGAATGAGCATGATTCTGAGCCATAAAGTCTCCAGCACTGTGATGAAGCAGTGAAGATGATTTTCAGTTGCTTTTGTACACTGCCACTTTTGGATTGTTCTGGTGGCTAGAAAGCTTCCATCTCTTTTTTTCCTCAGGCCTGCCTGACATTGCTGCCATATCCATGGCCTCATCACAACACTATGTAAATGGCAGCACTTTCCTAAGGTAAGGCTGTGCCCCACTGCACACCTCCTGCTCTGGCACAACACCTGGTGCAGAATTTGAGAGGCACTCCTGTGAGCTTATCTCCCACACTGCCTGTGCTGCAGAGGTGACAGTCCTGAATAAATAATGTTTTTTGGAAGCCTCTGCATGTTGCTTTAGCCTTTTTATGCATGCAAATAGGGCCAGGATGCAGCTCAGTAAATCAGCTTGGAAGATTGACACAGTTTCTAACTAGTGTAGCATGCACTTGAAATTGCTCATATACTTCAGGCACTCAGACATGCTGATACGCCTCTAGAACAAAACTAAATTGTCCAAAATCTCTTTTCTGTCTGTAAGTCTGACCTAGAAATTCATATGAAAAGTGAAAGTGCTGTCAGAGAGGTGGTTAGGCATTACATTTTTAAATAAAAATTGAGAAGTGTTCTGCTAAACAGAAATCTTTTCTCTGAATTTTGGGGAGAAATATGAGAATTGTCCTTGCAGAGTGCCAGGCTACATTTACTGCTGCTGATTACTGCTCTCCACTTTGCTGAAGCTCAGGGTCAGCTGCAAATGTTCGAACCATGAGTCAAATATCCAAAGTTATGAACAGTGTTTTCTAAGATTGAAAAGACAACACAGCCAATGTCTTTTCTGTTTTCATTGTGCTTGTGGATGCCTTATAATTCATGTATTCAAGCTTTCCTTTGCATCCGGGAGAGATAAAAAAAAATAAAACAATAAAAGCAAACCTTCAGGTTAATTTTTAAAACAAATGCAGGCAAATTCTAAGAAAAAGAAAATGTATTTACTCTGATAGTGAAGGTAAAAATTAAAGGGCTTTTAATGGTTGAATTTGCTGACAAAACTTTCAAAGGAATTGGAAATGAGTATAAAGCTGCTCTGAATTTGGAAGGCATTTCAGGTGACATAAAAAGGAAGAGTTCTTTTCATTCGTGTAAGAGTATTTACTTGGAATATTAATTATAATATTAATTTTTAATCTTTTAAAAGTATTTTTTGTTTGCTTGGCTAATGTATCAAAGACTGACTTTTCTTCCTGAATATCAGTTTTAAAGAGAAAAAGCTCATTAAAACACTTACTTAAGTCAAAACATTTCAGTTGGGTCAAACTGTTCTGAGTTGGCCCAATTTATATATTTTTTTGTCTCTTTTTTCTTCAATTTTAAAACCATAAACTTAATTTCAACTCAAGGTGTTCTTCTACCTCCACCACTGAACTGAATGTTCACTGTTTTTCAGTTCTGCCTATGGTTAACTTGAAAGAGTAGGTAATACTGAGTTCTCCCATAAAGGCCATTGTCAGAGATACTCCTCTAATGGTTCCTACTCTGATTCATCCAGAAAAACAAAATTACATGATTTCTGGCAGTGCTAGTTCAGGACAATATTTAAAAATATAAGCATCTGAAATAAACAGAACAAAGGAGGATTTCTTCCTCGTCCTCAAAATACTGTTTTGGAGTTGGTTGACATGTTAAAGCTGCCACTCTTGGTTGAGCTTGCAGTACCAATAAATACTTGTGAATGCACAGGGCTAGAAGGTTTTAGTTAAAATCCTGAAGACCAGGTTGTGATTTCAGTTATACACTCAGTTATTCAATACTGCTATTCACCATTATGAAATTGAAATAAAAATCTGGACATGAGCATTCATTAAATTATCACTTTGACTTACCTGATTCATTGAAAAAAAAAAACCAAAAGCCCAACAGTTCTTTCAGGGCCTTACAGAAATATATGTTACTTAGCTTCAGGCATGATAAATTAAAAGGAATGATGTATGCATGAATTAATAATGAAATTTTGTGAGGAATTATACCTTAAGTACCTAAGGAATTAATGGTCTTTAAATACAGGAGACACTAGTAACTATAAATGAATGACCTTGGTGAAACAAGAGGACAAACATTTGCTTTTAAGTTATAGAACTTCTTAGATAATTTTTTAGTTTTTAATACTTTGTTTTCTCAGAACTATTTGTGGCATTCTTATTGCCCCATTGTTTACCATCACGTTGTAATGGTTTATATCAGTCATATTGAATTTTTTGTCTTTAAAATGCATGTAAAATCCAACAATATAAACCTCAAAACAACTGTTAGGGAGATAGGATGAAAATGTCATTAAATTCCACGAAGAATTAAGTCCTACCAATGCTTAATTTATTTGGTTTCTGTCAATCCTGAAGGATATCCCTGCGGCTAAGGAATTAAAAACAGTTTAATTTTTTGGTGCTAAGCAAGGTGAAAAAACAATTAGGGGACAGGGAGAATGTTTTTTTCTGGTTCTTAGTGTTCTTAAAGATATTAAATAGTTTAGAACAAAGCTGAAGGTAAGAAAACTGCAAGTCATAGTCATTTCTATGTAGAGAATGATTCTAAAACAAAACAGGATTTTTGGGTTAATTTTTTTTTTCCCCAAGTGAATAATTTTTTTTAAATTGAAATGACCCTTTAGCTCACAAAACTGTCTTCAGTGCAGTAAATTAATGACTGTTCTTTTTAATGTTCCTAGGCAACCTTTACCATTTCAGAATGTGTGTGTAAATATACATTTGTTTTCTCTTAAAATATTTAATGTGGAAATGTCAGCTGGTTCTATTAAGGATGAAACAACTTCTTTTCAAATAATCTAAACAAATTCTACTAATTATTATACCCTTAAAATGCATTAAATAATCCAAACTGTAAAAATCTATAAAATTGTAATTTTCTCTAGTGATTTAACAGCTATCTTGTCTTTAAGCACCTGGTCTAGGAAGGCCTGTTTTAAACACAGGTTTCATATCTGGTCTTTCAGAGGGTGACACACAGAGCTAACTCTCCCTCCTGACCCTGTTTCCTTTTATTCAAAAGAAAATGCCAGCCTGTCCTGCTAGGACTTTCATGCCCAACTATCAAGCATGTAGACAGATAGATGCCCGGGCTCCACCACCCTGAGGATTAGGTGAAGTCACAATTAGAGTGTGTGTCTACCATTGCCTTATGTGTTCTGTGCACAATTCTGCCTTCTCAGTGGATTCATTCTGGTTTGTTTATTTGGTCATTTAAGGTATTTTACTTAGTATGTCTGGAAACAGCGTCATTATCTCTACCCGTAAAGTCCATAACCCACATCAAGTTTCTTCATCTGTCAGGATATAGGTCACATCTGGTTTGTTGGAACATCCTACTTCAGGCCAGCGGGAGTGCAAAACAGAACAGTCCTAGGACAAGTGTTGTCCTCTTGGTCCTGCACACAGCATTATTATCTCTCTGCTGTTTACCAATTATAGTCTCCTGACATTGGTGACAGATGAAATTAGTTAGGCAGAAATTACAGAAATCTGTTCTTAAAGACAACACAAAAAAATATTAAATATAATACCTGAATGTTACTCCAGAAAGAAGAGGCAGCTATAGACACACCTGAAGACTACATGTAGTTGTTTTTTGGTTGTTTTGTGTTGTTTTTTTGGGGGGGTGGTAGTTGTTGTTTGTTTGTTATGTTTTGTTCCCAGAAGTAAGCTACAATTTTGATGGTTATTTCAAAGGGATTTCTATCTGGAGTTTTAGTATTTACAAACCTTATAATAGCAGGGGAGGCAACTTGCATAACATTGAAGCCTTATCTAAAGATCACTGAAAGTTATGAAAAAATTCAGAAGTTTTGACTTCTTTTGGGTCATTTCCTCTACGTAGAGTGCTCTCCAGAGATGATAGAGCATCTGACCTTTGTTTGGGTCAAACAATAGTACTGTCTGGTGAAAACCTTTATGCTCCACCTTTCCACTAATCAACAGAACTTTCCCAAAAGTAGGGTATGGAATCAGAAGCACCCTGTTCTTTGACAAAACTGTTTGTTTCACCTGTAATGGAGCTGTGCTATGCAGGGATGGCTCATCTTTCTTTTGTAGAAGTAATTATGTGACTATATCCATCAAAATGCTTCTGGTTTCTTTTGAACCTCTCTGTGTGGTCTGACCAAACAGCATATAGAAGCAGATAAGTAAACCACCCTCTGAAAGATAAACAAAACTCAAATGGAGATTGTAAGACCCTAAAAATTACTTTATTATTGCAATGGGTGACTGAATTTTTGAAATTTGTATGCAAATAAGAAAGAGAGACAATACAGAGTCTAGACTAACAAAGTAGAGCTGTCTGAAGAGGTTGGGATGCTCAGACAGCATCAGGAAACAGCCTTTATTGTTTAGGCATTAAACCTTCTGATGAAGGTTCTTGATTGTAGCTGCAGAAAGCAAGCACTATGATTTCTGCTCTTTCTGAAGAAATTGCATCATAACAGATTCTGGAAGGTAGTTATGGGCAGCATTTGTGAAAAACAGCAGTGTCTTAAAACAGATTTGCACAATGAGATTCTGATCCTTATGGGCACCAACAGGTAGTTGTGGACACGTAAACAATTGTAAAACTCATTGTAGCCTGTCAGAGTGCTAAAGCAGGGGAAAAACCGTGAATGTTGTATAGCACAAATAGCTGTAGGAACACTCCCAAGCAACACACCCCACAACAGGTCATGTTAAGCCAAGTAAACGACAAGTTTCACTCGTTCCAAACCTATGAGCTAAATAATTAGCTGTGAGGTGTGTGAATGCCAAAAGTAAGTAACTGACAATGAACTTTTGACTTTCTGCATATGGGCTGCGGGGTGCCTTCAGCACTGTGTGAATATGGAAAAGGCAGTGAAGGCAGCTCCTTCTTTCCAAACTCTGCACCCCAGCAGTTGGGTGCTGTTGTGATATCTGGGAATAGCAACTTACAGTGTGTTACTATGACCTTTCAAGAAACAGGAGTGTTTAAGACCGGACAGTACCCATAAGCAGATCTAATTGGCTGAAGTAGATGGCACCTGTTTTTAAACATAGGTACGGATGTCGTGTTTAGTTTTAGTTGTAGCACAGTGATGTGTCACTCTCAAATGCATCATTTTATGCCCAGATGAGGTACTGACAGGCCATCATGGACTTCTCTCTCCCAGTGCAAATGCTGACAGGTATGGTGCCTAAAACATGGTAACCCAACTGAAAAGAACTAATGTATTTAGAAGACTTTTTCCTCAAACTTTTTTTGTCTATGAGTTGTTCTGTGAAGCAATTTTTAACAAGAGGAAAGTTGTAGTGAAGGCAGTTGTAGTTATAGGAGCAGCTATATAACACAAGGGAGACTCCACCTGAAGTTCAAACCATACTACACATTCACATGACTTTTGCCGGATGTTGCTCTCCAGATAGGAGGGCAAAGAACTGACTTAGGAACCAGAGGCACTAAGGGAGAACCAGAAGCAGAATTCACATATTTTCTGCCGACTTTCATCATCATGGTTACTAAACCAGTACAAGAATAAACACATAAAAGGCTGGAGTGCAGTTTGGAGTCATAAAACTATGATTTTAAATTCTCTGTGCCCTTCTAATGAACTCTCATTAAATATCAGACCATAATAGGGTTCGCAATGGAATAGGGTAGTAGCCAGGCTTGATAGTGCCCAGCTTTCAAGAGGATCAATAAAGATATGAATCATTAAAGAAAGGAAAACCTATAAAATAATAGGCTGTACTACCACTTCATTTTACTTTGAAGTAGGTGGAAAGGGAAAGAGAAGGAAATGGAACTTATTTGTCTATACGTGAGGAGGTGGTTATTAAAAGATTGTTTAGATTGTTTGATCTAAATTGTTTCAACATTTTGGCATATTTATAGTCCAAGGGAGACAGGATATTTCAGACTTAAAATAATTACTGTGCATTTCTGTCATTTATACAATGGTTTGTAGGAGAGATCAAAAGAGCAATTGCATTTACACTCAGTGAGCAAACAAGGGTTTGTTAGACTGTTCTTATTAGGATAAAAAATGATAGTGAAAATTCTGTTGGAGTAAAAGAAGCAGGAGAAGACACAAAAGAAGCATAAGGGTATGTCTCAATGATATAAACTGTCAGAAGTCTAAAGAACTGATCACAGTTCACACCAGCTATGGTCTGAATCAGAAAATTCAGAAGCATGTACTTGTTAATCTTTTACTCATCAGTCAAGTTGTTTTGTAAATGGTGTAAATTTGTTGATCACCATGAAAGTTTAGACGTTGCTATTGCTTAATGTATTGTGTGTTAAAAAATGGGTAAAATGGTAAAGCTGTGTTGAGAAGTACCACAACAAAAATATGTCTTACACAACAATTTTCCTGTTACGTTTTGATTACAGGAATGATGAATCTTAAGGTAAAAATAGCATTTAGTGCATTAAATGTTATGGACTGAAGCCAATTCTGTGGTGCAGAGGATTATATAAACACAAGGTGACAATGAGTGATAGGAGATTATACATCAGCAGGGAAATGTCTGGAAATCTTTGACTGTTACATTTCATAATTTATAATGTAATATTAAAAGCTGTAGACTTTCAGAATAATGCTGGTTTATGATTGGATCCTCTTGAAGCACTTTTTTTCACTTTTGTTTTTTCACTGTTTTTTTTTTTTAATTAAAGTAAATTTTTCAATTCTTTACTGATCTGGCAATTTTCTCTCATATTTTTAGCTTCTGCCAGATATTTAAATAGGTCTGGTACAAATAATCCATAGTAATTTTAATCATGGGGTAGCTGAGAGCAGCTCTTACAGTGCCCTGTCACCTACAGTAGGCTCCAAATCCCTGCACTGCATTAAGCAGCAGCAGCAGCAGCTGCCCTCTGAGTGCAGTGAGGGCAGAAGGCTCCATAGACACTGCTGGTCTCACTTTAAGGAAAGTGAGAAGTACAGAACTACAGGCTGCTTCCCATCTACTCACCAGTAAGTTACAAGGATGGTGTATCCACTCTACCTAACTTAGACACCTAATTCCAGCTTCTGTCTGGGATACCTCAGAATCCGAATGCCTTTCATGAGAAATAGTGTGGCCAGCAGGACTAGGGAAGGGGTTGTACCTCTGTACTCAGGAGAGGTAAGGCCACACCTTGAATACTACGCTCGGTTTTGGGACCCTCACTACAAGAAAGACATCGAGGTGCTAGAGTGTGTCCAAAGAAGAACGATGAAGGTGGTGAAGGGTCTAGAGCAGGAGTCTTATGCGGAACAGCTGAGGGAACTGGGGCTATTTAACATGGAGAAAAGAAGGCTCAGGGGAGATGTTATTGCTCTCTACAACTATGCAAAAGGAGGTTGTGGCAAAGTGTCAGTCTCTTCTCCCAAGTAACAAGAGGAAATGTCCTCAAGTTGCACAAGGGGAGGTTTAGATTGGACATTAGGAAAAATTTCTTCACTGAGAGAGGTCATCCAGCACTGGAACAGGCTGTCCAAGAAAGCATTTGAATCACCATCTCTGGAAGTATTTAAAAGACATATAGGTGTGATGCTGCACATTTGCTGTAAGAAAGAAGAGTCTCTAAACTTAGATTAATCCATTTGTTGTATCTCTATGTGGAGCCTGTACCTCATGTGACACATGAAGATAAGATGTTTCTCATAACAAGGAAAGGTACCACCTCATATGCCTTTAACTAAAGTTCTCTGAATAGCAATGGTACCACAATAGAGGTAACATTGTAAGAGTGCAGACAAGGGAAGGCTTTAGAACTAAACCATTGAGTGCTCCAGAGATGAATAGAAGATCCTTGAGCTCTGGAACACTCTGTTAACACAGCAAAATTACAAACCACTTAATACAGACTCTGGACATTTTCTAAATTATACTGAATTGCTAAAAAGCCTTTTCTTTAGCCTCCCACAGCACTGAGTAGATTGATTTGGCTACATTTTCCTTACATTAAAGAAAAGTACTCTTCACATCATGGTGTGGGTGAATGTTTTTGACTGTGTCTCAACAGATCATTTAGCTTTCACAGTCCCTTCTTTTTCTGTTTCTCTTTTTGATCTTCATCTAGGTGGGAGTGGAAAAACACAGGGACAGACAGCTCTGGGCTCAAATCCTGGAGGATCAAAACATGTAAGAAAGCATTTCTGAGGCTGTCATTTTCACAAGACATCAGATATGTGGCTAAAATCATGTAACAAGAACTAGCCCTCTCTCCATCAAGCAAGGAGAAATATAGATATTGATAGCAAAAATTACTATTAAAAATCTGATCAATTGTTTAAAATAAGACTGACTTTCTTAAGGATGGACAAACAGACAGCTTTGCAGCTGTGCAATGCTTTATTCAGCCTTTACAGAGAAGGATTCCAGGATCGTTTAGATTTTAGTTTTCTTCTGACTTTAAAAGTCTCCAACTATACTCCCTTCCTATCCACTGGCCAGCTTCCAGACTAGAGCGTATTACCTTCTCTGCTTGTATTCAGCAGCTATAACTTTAGAATTATACAGAGGAGTAAAAATGTGGCTACAGATGGTAGAAAAGTTCTGATTTTATTCTGCAAAAGACTTTGGAGAAAACTGTAACTTTTCTGCATGATTATATTCCATAGCCACTCTGTTCCAGTGGCAGTAAGCTAGTGAAACACATTTGGTATTGCTAATGCTTAACTAATACACCTGTGGTTGATCCGGAATGTTTATAACTTATACCCAGTGCTTTTACCACATCCTGCAGCATATTTCTACTACTTTTGTTAATGGGTTGCTTGCTACTTTCAACACTCTGCTTTTACTAATGAAAACTCATTCATACTATTACAGTGGAAGGATTTTTTTCTATTATGAAACTACTTTGCACGAAAACAGAATAAGCTGTGCTGCTTCCACATGAAGGCTTTATCCTTAAAGAGACTAGAAAACCTCAGATTACTTTATGTGCATTGTTATGACAGCTCAGCATAGCTCTCATATACAAAATTTTCTCCCTATTCCATCCCATATAGGCCTCTCTGGCGTGTCATACCTTAAATGAACTCATTGGTAAGGTTTCTGACTACTCTGAAATCTTTCTTTGTTCTCTCTCTTCTTGTCTGTTCGTTCTTCCTTAGTTACTTAGAACAGAGACTACCCTTCTGAAATGGGTTAGGATGTATTAAAGCCGACTTTCTGGTAGGCAGACATAATTATCAGTGTTTTGGTTTTTTTTTGTCAGGCACATCAAATTTTTTTTGTATGCTTATTAAGTACTTTAATAATGAAGCACTTTGGAAGTTCTTTTCAAAGGAAAAGTGCTGAAAAATAAAGCTTTTTTTAATTATTACTGGTTATTTCCCAACACTCTTGAACTGCCATGTGATGTTCTCCATGATAAAATAAATCACAGTTTGTTCAAAGCTAGGAGTGCTATGGGGAAACTCCAAGGGGGAGAGAAGAAATAATATACTAGCATGAAAATTTAGGGTAAATTAGCAACAGTCCCACTTATACATCATGTATATACTAACTGGCCAAAATGTAGTCATTGTCTTGGGAATATAGCCACCTAATTTGGGAAACATCTGTCCTTTTAAACTGCCTCAGAAAGTTTTGAAAATGCAGCAGTCACTGACATTTTTGAAAGAGCAAACATTGAGGTGTGGAGGCAACAGATACAAAAGCCATGTTGGGGGAACTGGTAGCATTGTCAACAGACCCACTGCCAGAATACCAGAAAAGTGAAATGACATTTGATAACCGCTTTCATGAATATCAGTTTAAGGAGTATAAAGATTAGACTCTGATCTTAAAATGTAGAATTTCTGTTGACACGTGGAGGAAGGAAGCTTGTAACAGAAAAAAACAACTGATGGAATATGACCTTTGATGGTTGAATTATACTCAAAACAACATGAAACCCAAACACTAAAAGAAAGAGAAGAATAAAGAAAAGAGAAACAACCTCTAAGTAAACTTCACATCTGAAGTCAACTGTGATGGAGAAGACCAAAAATGAAAAAACAAAAAAAGATTTTGCAGTAGATGGAAGAATATAATTTGGACATTAGTGTGAACTTTGTCATTACTAGCCATGGATGATTATTAGACTCCTTAGACTCCTCACGGCAATGACTCCATGGATAAGAATAGACTTCATTCCTAAGATATATTCCTTGTGTCCAGGCAAAGAGACATCCAGACAGCAGTGGACAGGAAGGACCCTAGGGGAGTTTGCTTTCCTACTCCAAGACTCTCCCATACCTGATGAAGCCTCTGACATAGTTTGAATCCCAAACTGACCCTTATCATGTCTCACTCTTGAAGACTCCTGAACTGGAATCACTTTTTCCATATATGCATATGAACTGAAAATTTTGGCAAAGCAATTTACAGAACCCCTTCATAAAAGTTACACACGTGTTCCTTTATAAGCAGATAACCTCAAAATGTACCAGAAAGTGCTTTTTCAGTTGCCAACACTAGCTTTTGCTTTTTCCCTGGGTAAGAGGAGGACTAATGGTCTTTTCACACCTTCATATCTTTGCAGGTCATGCTAACCCAAGCTCTGTCCCACTTTACAAAACTGCCTGTAGACTCTAAACAAAATGAGCTGTAGACTGAGCATATTCATAGTCCCTGACAAATTTTTCTATTGAACAGAAAGTAAAATCTCAACATCAGGCTGCTCTGCTGGAAATCTTACATGTAAAATCTTTGTTTGCTATATGCAAATTTTACTGCTCTGGTTTTCTTTAGCAACTGAACATTTCACCAGGAGTCACAGAAGTTAACACACACAACATCTGTGGGCGTGTTTAGGAACAACTGTAGCAAGTTTTTTATAATTTACACCTATGACATGATAGTCTGTTCAAAAGAAATGCTTTTTGGGAATCATTTCTCAAATCAGTTTAAGTAAAATCATGGAAAGTGTTTGCTGTGACGGTATCTGATGTGTAGTTCTGTGGGTATGCAGCTTCTTTCAGAGCACGTTGCTGAGCCTCTCTCTAGCAAATGCTGGCATGGAGTGCGTTAAAATCATCTCAAAAAATCACACAAAATAAGACTGAAAGAGATGTGTAATCCATTCTCTTGCCATGAGCTGTACAATACCCACTGGTGCTCTTGTATGCTTACCTACTCTGACAGTCCTCTGTCAGTGGGTGCTTCACAACCTTCCTGTGCAGTCTAAACAACTGCATCACTGTCTTAGCTTTTTCCTGGTGTCTAAATTCCTTGTTCTCAATACTGAAGTAAGGCACGTGCATCTTTTCCTTAAGTTTTCATCATGAGAAAGAGTTGTCTGGAAACCCTTTGGTGAGAGAAAAGGAGGCTATTTGTGAAAGCTAATAAGGATTTTATATAATGAAGATCAGATCATTACTAGATGTCATCCCACACTGCAGCTTCTCAACTGGTTCTCTGGAAAAATGGAAGTGGAAGATACCTTCTGTCAAACTTGCACACGGTCTGTCCATTTCTTCTGCGGACTGCACTGTCAGTCCTAGTAATAAAAAACTCTGTCAGGTGTGCGGCCCATGTGCACAAATGCACCCTTGGTGCACAAGCACCAAGTCTATCAACCTCCTACACCTATGATATGCCATAATTCTAAGGCAGACTGAGAAATCCATATATTGCTTTGGTGCTTACAAATGTCAATGCTAGTATTGGCATGTAGATGCCTAAAAGAAGTCTACTTCTACTGTGCTGATGTTTCCATTATTTAGCAAAATTAAGCCTACTGTTAATGCCCTTTCTTTTTTCTATTGCCTTATGTAACTGAGTAATAGTTCCAAAAGTACCCTAGGGCTTCTCTTTGCAAACCACTGATTTAGCCTATGCACATACACACAAACAAATTTAATATCCTTTGGATTATTGCAAGAATTTGGGATTTTTTCATAATAACAACACTACTAATAATAATCCTCAGCTTCTTTTTCCTTTGGAAAACTGGGATTTAGGCTGGACCTTAAGCTTCAGAATCACAGAAGTTTAAAATAAACTAAAACAAAGAATAAGAACTCCTGTGGACCAAATAGAGCACTCTACTGAGACCAATGCAACAGAGAAAATTGTACTGAAGCAGAATATAAATATTAAGAACGTGAAAACCTTTTGTCTTGAATGAAGATGTTAAGAGGGTTTTGAATGCATTCTATGCCTGAATGAGAGAATAGTTGTAAGGTAGGTGGATTGTACTCCATCCCTTTCATTTTCTTTCTCTTTTTTGAAGGCAAATTTGAGTGGTACAAATGAAGTTATTCCCTCAGAGTTTGTGCTGTGCAATATAAGCCAGCAAGCCCTAAGGCGAAAGGACAAATTATGCCTTCTTTCTCACAGATAATAGGTATATTGTTCACAAAACATAGTTCGTTCTATGATAAGGCCATGACTTCTTGAGATTTCACCTGAATAATGGTAGAATGCTTTGTGAAGGGATAGGATAATTACTTTTAACATTTAAGAGAAGGCACACAAAGGAGTTAATATATAATTTTGCACAGATATCAATGGAAACTTGCTCTCTAATGAAGACTGGCTTATTTCCTTACATAAAAAAATCAGAGCTTCCCATTTCACACTATTCCATTCTTTTGGACAGGAAGCTGGCACTGAAATACTTAATGGAAAGACAGTATACTTAAATTCTTTTAGATTTCTCCTATGGAACCTTTTCCTTTGTTTTCTCAAAACAGGAATAATTATGCTTAGCACTAAACTTTTGATGGGCAGACTACAATTCAGTGCATGATTAAATTGTCCTTTTTTTTTTTTATTTTTCAACTTTAGGATGACTAACCCTCAATACCTTAAAAGGGCTTAAATTTAAACACCCAGCATATGCTAATATGTTCAGGATCACTATGCATTCTTGCAGTCAGAAGTCTTTATGTTAAAATGCTGAATGGCAATCAATAAATATAAATTGACACTATTCCAAAGACTTCAGTAGATTTCAGGCTCTGGGGAAGAACAAAATGAGAATTCACTGTCATGCAATATGTATTGGAAGAATTCTTCTTATCCCACTCATGCAAGTGAGGATCCAGTGCAAAATTCCCTCTCTCAAAAAAAAAAAAGTTATGTGTATTATGCTAGGGAATAAAGACTTGTGATATTGAAATTCAGCTACATTAAGGTCTGAGAAATGAGAAAAAGTAATGCAGAGGTGGTTTTTTTTAATCAGTTTGAGAATTCTGATAGTGAAGTTCTTTATTTGATCATCTTGTCTTTGCCATGCATTAAAACATATTTTCAGTTCTTCTTTCACTACACCATTGGTTACTATGGCATTGAAGAATATTAATCAGAAGTTCATTAATTAACTGGATTTCTAGACTGGGCTTTAAAAATTATGCAAAGTTGAAAAGATATTTATAAAAATAATGAGAACAACATTGTATTTAGTTCTCCATAACTTTCTGATGCTAAAAACAATACCACCTTTTATTTACTGAAACTCTGCATGTAAAACAAATTTTAATTTGCCCTGACCAAACTAAGTTCTAGTTTGGAGATATAGTTCTTCCCACATAAGACTACAACAAATAAAAACACATTTCACAGAAACAAATAGGTGTCATTCTACTCCTAGTCATAAATGTACTTTCTGCCTACAGAACATTCACACTGAGAATTTATAGAACTCTGATGTAATTGCTTTTACTCCAAGTCTGTTATTTTTTTTGTGGGACTTCTCCACATACTTAATAAACAGTGTTTAAAGTTAAAATTATTCTGATATAAGCTGCTTGCATTTTGTGAAACAAACAAATCTATGTGAATTGTAGATCCCAGATCTCTGAAAATTAATGTTTATAATAGAAGTTCCACATTTTACATTTCCAGACCTTCTGATTTTGGCCTTGTCCTGGTTTGAGTGAGAACAGAACTAATTCTGTTCAGTGATTTTACTTTTCAGGTCAGTTCTTCTAACGGACTGCACTGTCTGAAATCAGCAGCCTGTTCTCACAGTCAGTGTCTGCTGCTGGCACTGATAACACCCCATGGTTAGAGTCACTATCAAGGATTGGCGCGCAGACCAAGACCACTGCTGGATCTGGTGCACCACGTTGCGGGGTGCAGAAAGTAAAAGACTGCACCTGCAGGGAGTAGCAGCCAGGACAGGTGACCCTAAACTGACCAGTGTGGTATTCCATCCCATATATGTCATATTTGGTATAAGCTGAGGTGTCATGAAAGTCAAGCTCTCTTCTTCAATGGCCGACATCTGAGGAGGTCTCTGTCCATTCTGCCATCCATCCTGATCTGTGTGTTCCTGAATACAATTGCAGAACCCAGCTTCTGCATGTACCACTGAGTCCCATCTGGGACATTCTCCTCTGCTTGTTCCCCAGCATCAGTGGTGATGGTGATGTAACTGCCATCAGGGGGTGCTGGGTTCAATACTGATTTTGTCTATATTCCATTATTTATTTTTATTAAAGATGTTCTAGCTTTCTTTTCTATTTGATAAATCTCTCTCCATTATTCCCTTTCTCTTCCTCTTTGGGAAGGGAGAAAAATTAATAGATAGCATCTGTTGTAGGTCTAGCAGACTTCTCTAAGCCTTGACAGTCCTGAATAAAGTAACTGTTTTCTCATTTCAGCTTTCTGTCTACTCACCATAATTCTGTAGGTTTTATCACCATATACATGAATATATGTTTCTTCATCTGTTTGTACTGCAGGAATTTGTATTGCCAAGAGCAAGGACGAAAAAGTGTCTTTTAGGTTTGTTTAGATCTCCATGAAGTCTGTAAGCACAGAAGGTTAATTCTACTGTCTTAGACCCATGTGGGGTTTTTTTAGTAAATTCAACGGTGCCATCATAGGAGAAGATAGGAGCCAGTATGGGAGGTCATACTCAGACAGTGTTGTTTGCTGATTTCTTTGTGACGGACTTCTGGAGAACTTTGTAGATTAGGACCAAACCTTTGAACTTGATTTAGTACTTGATGATAATCCAGTGTAGAAAACTGAACAATGTAATACATTATTTTACCTGTATTTTTATGGTACAAGATTTTCTTTTGCATTTTTGCATTCTATAATATTTTTTTCCTGCCACAACAAGTGAAGAGAGTTCATGTAATAGCAGCCGAGCACTTTCCTTCCTTCAAGTATTTGGGTTTCTTGACTGTACAAAGAGGCACATTTGTGCTATGAAGTAACTTCAGGTACCCTGAGCCAGCACCACCAAGCCAGTGCACCCACATTTATATTGCAATACTGTGCACATGGGCAGAATCCCATTTCTCAGAGTAGTGTGGCTGCACTTGCGCAGGGTTTGTACCACGCTAAAACTCCTGACTAGTTCCAAAACAGTCTCCATAAGTAGGAGCTGTCAATTCTTGCACTCATTTTGCTGCATCGGACAGATCTGCACTGCAATACTTCATACAAAACTCAAATATGTGTGACATAGTATTTATGTCCTAAAACCTAATGAGAAATCTGTCAAACCAGTGTTTAATTGTCCTGATCTCTTCAATTATCAAATCTTCATCAGACCAGAGAAAAGTACAGTCAGTCAACCCCTTCATTCATATGATATCTCTGTGTCAGATACTTATTTTTGAATGCTGACGTACATGTCCTGCTAAAAAAAAAGAACTATTTTTAAGGACTGTCTTGTATGAGCCATACATTTGAATATTCAGTCTTTCCTTTCATCCTTTAGAAACCTCCAATTTATTCTATTTTTGTAACTGCATGAAAATTACGTGGCCGCTTTTTACATTCATCAGAATTATTTAATTGGAATGTGCATTCACAGTGAATCAGAGAACTGTTATCCTTCCTTGTTCTTCCTCCTCATGACCGATAAATCAGGTTGGGTTTTTTTGCTGTTGTTTTGGTCTGTTTTTTTTTTTTTTAAATTGTCATTTATTTGAAAAGCCTGTATTTAGGAAGTGGGTTGAATTTTGATATATAATCAACAATAAGCCTTGCGTGTCACAGAATACTTCAGAGCATGTGTTTGCATAGACTCTTATTTGATGGCAGGTACCTCCACAAGCAATACAGATGGATACTCAATCTACTCCACGCAGTAAAAATGAAGGGGAAGGCAAGTTTAATGAGATGAGATTATCCTTGAAAAACAAACATAATTATTATTGATCTCACAGGATATAACTTGAAGGTAGAATTTTGTTTTGTGTTCAATATATAAACCTTCCTGATTCTTTAAGCAGATTCATACTTTGTCTCCTTGTACCACATTCAGTAATATAAAGTCATGTTATTTTTAAGGTGCTTTACGTGGCATCCTGCCTGTAGAATATATTCTCCATTATCTTTATGCTGATTCAAAATAGACATCAAACCCTGACAGATCAAAAGGGGCAAATGATTAAGCAAGAACTAAAGCAGTGAGTAATGAAACCCAGTAGCTGGGAGAAGCAAAACTATTTGTTTAACTTGGAATGTGTACAAACAATTAGTTTATTTCCAAAAGTTTTCAGAATATTTGCCTTTATATCATACAAAGAAATCATTGGGGGGGTTTATTACTGTGGAGTCACAATATTTTAAATTTGAGTAGGAAAGAAAAGATATGTTGTATAGGCTTGGGGTGCATGAAACTGGAGCTGATAGGTACAGACACATACATTCCCAAACAAAAATGGGGAAAAATGCAGCACGATAATGGTCTTATTACAGAGATTGGCATGGCCTATGGGATTAAATTTAATACAGAACATGGATATAGACAAAGTTTGAGAGGTGGTTAGAGACACTTCTGGCAATTTAGTCCATCTCCCAGATAATGATTATTTTTTGAACTGTGTTTTCTGAAGTTCTGCCTCTTTAGATTTTGCACAAAAAAGGCAACAGAGTTCTGCCATGAATTTTGGGATGCACCAGATGTTAATGGAAGTCTTTGCATTCTACACATGCAGTTATAATAAAACATAACTCAGTTTGAAAGATGAGTCAAATATACAAGTCAAACACTGCTTAAGTATCTTCATGAATCAGAGCTTTAATCCATTCCAATAAATCAATAAATCTGAACCCCTGACTAATTTTTACTGTGCCTCTTTGTGCAGTCCCCATTATGGAAATTTCTACACTTAATAAGAAAGGGATATTCTGTGTCCAGTGTCACTACAATGATATGGAGAACTATTACTAGACAGTAATCCTTCAAACAGTTCAAACAGCCCTTTAGCATGAGGTCCCTGGTCACACAACTGAGACTTGGATTATTCCTGTAAACTACTGTGAAACAGAGCAGGGTTTTGGCTAACCTACAGTCAGAGATTTGCTGCCTGGGGAGAACCATCCAGGACATCTTCTCTCAGCTCTGATGTGTATTGCAGGCTCACAGCAACAGGATTTTCTTGACCGGTGTATTATTATTATTATTATTAATAATGATGATGATGATGATGGAGATTCCAGAGCCCCCCTCCCAGACTCCTTTTTTTTCCAGAGCATATTTGTGCCGAGAGACAAATATATTTTCCACTTTCTAATTTAAAATATTTCTGAAAATTGAGCTGCCTTGTTCTTCCCTTTGCTCAGTAGACATATTGGAAAATGGATTACACAGACACTGCTCTTTATTTTTCTTTTTCTGGACGAAAACCAGATCTTTAAAGCATCGCTCCCTCAACCTCCATTTTTAACCCACTAAATCTTCTTTTTGACATTTCAAAATGATCCCCGGAACTGTGTATCCAAACTAGACATTACTGTAGGCACAGCCTCATCTGAGTTTAATGAAAAACTTATCTTCTCTGCCTTGTAAATTATTCTCCCTTTAAGACATCTTAGAATGAGAGTTGGGAGGTTTTGTAACTGTTTCATGCGAGTTATTCATATTTGGTTTGCAATTCATTATAATTCACTGTACTTATTATGCAATAGTGCCAATGAGCTCTACGTTCCCTGTTTTGTAATTTTGCATTATGTCCTTCAGACCTTAACCTTGTCTTTATCTAATTTTCTCCCCTTGACTTTAGACTATTTCTCCAACTTGCTGAGATTACTTTGCAATCTGAAATCTGTCTTCGGAAAAATGTTTATTCTGTTCTTTGGAGGCATCTGTGTATTTTAGAAGTATATTATCCTTTTCATCATCTGAATCATTTGTGGAAATAATAGCACAAATCTAGGCATAGAAGAAACTGATTTGATTAGCCTTCCATTTTGACAGAAACCCTTAGAGTTAAATCTAAGCAGAATTTTTCAACAAAGTATGTGCCCATTTTATGGCAATTTTTCCCAAAATGTATTTCCTTACCCCGACTACATCTTGTATTAACTTCATGCTGAAGTTAATAGCTAATTTGCTTGGAGAAGTTGCTTCTTAAATAAATGGTTTGCTCTTTTAGTTACTCCTTACTCTCTTCTACATGCATGTATTTTATTATTTTTAAATCATTCAAGTCTATTTCCTGATAATGAAGTTAATCTGAATCATCTTCATTATCACACTTTACGCCACTCTTTATTGATTTTTTTTTAAAAATAATAAAAATAATAAATTCTAGTCTACTGGGCCCTCCTTGTCTTCCAATAACAACAACAACAACAACAACAAAAAAATGCTAAGTTAAAAGTTTATTTTATCTAGCCCTCTCAATGATTTTCACCAGACACTGAATGCTAGAATACCCCCTACCATAAATTCTGTAATACACTGAAATTATCTATTCTTTTCTCCTACTCTAATGTGCACACCTGTGCACTGTTAATACAATTGAATTAAGCATCTGGTTGCATCTGAATATCTTTGTGCACAAACTGAATCAGAGAATTCACTGAGAACATAAGCTTGCATCACTTGTTACTTAGATTCCTGTTCTACTAAGTAATGAATCTGGTTTTATTTTTTTCTTCCTTTCACTTTGGAAGTATATGCAAAGCCTTTTATAGACCTTGATGCTTATGAATCTTTTATTATTATTAAAGCTCTAATTGTCTTCTGAATCCTAAAACAAGTTTCAGTAATTTACTGACTCCCTCCTGCTTCTAGAAGTCCTCTGCTTAATTATTAATACCCCTAGCTTTCTCCTTTCCTCATCAGTAAGGGTAGCTTCAGCACGGGGAAATGTTTTGTTTGAGGCACAGTTTGAAGATCTATGTAAAATTTCATGTAAAATGTACAAATTGTACAAGCAAAATAAAGATCTTCCTAATACAGTTTTGGGGGCTGAGAGAAAACTAAGGGATATAGTAATGTGCATTCAGTTTACTACCCTTTGCCAGATGATCTAGCACAGCAGTAAGGCAACAAACACAAGTCAACTTTAAAGTATTTTAAAGTATGTTGTCATATTTTGAATAATTTTGTTTTGTAAATTTTTTATTACTCTCCCACATTTACATGAATAAATGTCACCAAACTATGAAGCTGAAATGTTGATTGTGGCATATATTATACTCATATGGCTTGTCTGACAAATATCCAGTTTTCGAGCTTTGTCTCTGCTTCTTTTGCTTAAGCTTTATAATCTAAGTTTACCAAGTATGAATAATTGTAATACATTGAACTCAGTGTCTAAGGGGTAAAAATCCCTGTATCTCAGACTGTATTTTCACTTTTCAACTTTCTTTCATGGTATGAGATGTGATCAGTAGGATATTCTTCAATTTGTTTCAGTGTTATGACTTTGAGAACTGTGGTGCCAAAATTTTTAACTCCTCATTAGTGTATCTAAGTGAAATTAGTTAAAGGATAAACCCCAGACATGGAAACTGTCTCCTTTCCTGGATGTCGAATCAATCTGTTTATGTCACAAACTGTGCTCATAATAAAATCAAGTTCTGGAAACTGCAAGAAGGGTATTCATCCTTACAAAACAACTTGGTACATAAAGATGTCATCACTGTCCATCACTTAATTATGCTTAAATAACATTGAAATTCTTTCACTTTCAAGAAAGATAGAATGATGGAAACTTGCATTCAGGTTTCCTTCTTCTTAACACTATTGTCTTTCAAACACTCCACAAGTACTTAACATTTCAGGACAGTGTTTTTTCCTCTGTACTTATGGGTTCCTTGGCATTTTTCAATACCAATGAATACAACAAATTCTTTTCATCTTTCGTTGGAAATATTTGAGACACTTTGGCTTAACTCTAATTTGGGTCTGGACATCTTAGAAGTTTTCTCTCCTATTCCTTTGTGCATGAATGTTTTCTCTCTCAGCTCTCCAGACTAGAAATGGCAGTTGTCATGACAACATAACACATTCACTGCTTTTGTATTCCTATGATTTTTGCTTTCTTTATTGATGGCAGCAGCTGACAGCCTTTTTTTAGAAGCATGGGCATATAAAGTTATCCTCTTCTATTTTTTTGCGTGTAGATGATTGCAAAAAGTAAGCAGTTAACTAGACTATAATTTGATCCCATTCAAAACTCATCCAGGGAAAAGTTTTCCCACAGACATCTAAAATGAACATTATTTTATAGTACCCCAAAGACTAGAGGCATTTCCATGTAGAAGGTGAAACTTTACTTTTATACTATGGGTTGTTCAATGGACAGATAGATCCTTGAAGCTGCAGTTTGCTATGATCTAATACTTGTTCTGCAAATGCAGATTGAACAAGGAAGTGCACATTTTGCATGTATAATTGGACAATTTGGTGAAAGATGTCCTGTATGTAATATTCTTTGAAACCTGTACAGGAATTATTGCAGCTGAATTGCCAAAAGTTCCATTCATTTTTCAATTTTGTTAAATTAATTTTTCTTTTCCTACACAATCCTTTATTCTACATCTTCTTTTATAGCTATGTTTTATTAATATTTCTAGAAAAAAAAAAAGTCTTTATGCTTCACCACTACATTTTTCTTTTATTTATTAAATTATTAATTTCAGCTAAAAGTTCTTTATTATAGCTGCAGCACAATATTTCTAGGACTAGAAATTGTTGTTTCTTTCCTTATGGCTGCAAAGTTTAGTATCCAAAGTCAAAAATGGGCAAAATTAAAAGAATGTGACTTGGTCAGTAGTCTAATTCTTTTCAAATGTAACAAATATTTCTCAGGCTAGTGTCATGGTTTAGGGTCAGGGCAGTCCCTTAGACCTAAAACAGAGGCTCTTTGTTAATCTCCCTTCCTCCCGAAAGGGGAAGAGAAAGGGAATAAGGGAGAGAGACTTAGCAATTAGAAAAGGAAACTAGAACAGTTTTAATGAAAATTAAAATAATATTAATAATAATGGAATATATACAAATATATACAAAACCAGTACTGAACCCCACCCCGATGATAATTACATCACTGTCACCACTGATGGTGTGGAGCAGGCACTGGGGGAGTGACAGATTGTGCCCAGCAGCAGATAGGAATGTGTTCAGGAGCTGGATTCTGGTACTGGATTCAGGAACACACAGATCAGGATCAAAGACAGAACGGACAGATTCCTCCTCAGATGCTCTGAGGAAGAAACCAGAAGAGGACCAGAGCTAAGCTGAGCAAACCAGCAAAGCGGGACAAGAGGGCAAAAAGAGACATGAGACTCTCCTGATCCCCAGCTTATACTAAATATAACATATATGGACTGGAATCCCTCACTGGTCAGTTCCGGGTCACCTAACCTGGCTGCTCCTCCCTGCAGGTGCAGCCTTTTACTTTCTGCACCTCCCAACATGTTGCACAAGGTCCAGCAGTGGCCTTGGTCTGCACACCCATCCTTGGTATCACTCTAACCATGGGGTTAGAGTTATCAGTGCCAGCAGCAGACACTGCAGCCTGAGAACAGGCTGCTAACTTCAGACAGTGCAGTCAGTTGGAAGAAATGAGATGAAAAGTAAAATCACTAAACAGAATTAGTTTGATTCTCACTCAAACTGGGGTAGCTAGGAAAACAAAAATAAAGAAAATAATAATAATTTCAAACAAACAAACAAACAAACAAACAAACAAATAAACCAACCCACACCAAACTATCAGAATGAACAAAAAAGTGCTGAAGGGAAGACACTGTTGAAGATTAGATATATAATTCTCAGATAGCCCCTAATCTGGCATTTCCAAACTTTTTAAGCCCTGTAACTTGAATCTTCCCTTAACATACTGTTCTATTAGCAGCAAAGACCATACATGGAATTTTTAGTGAAGGTATGTCTTCTGGGTTTTTTTTCCATTAATGTTTTACCAAATGCATTTCCTTGCAAAAGTATTCAATAATGTATTTTACACAATTATTAGAGAATATTTGTAGAAAGTAAAGATTAAAATTGTAATGAACATCGATAGACCATCAATATTTCCGAGATGCAAAATTACCTGAGTAATTGAAATAGAGAATAACAGGTAGTCATAATCAACTGACTGTGAATCAGGTACAGAAGAGCAATTATAAAGATACAATGCTAAGATTAGTACTCTTTGTTAACTACTGCTCTAGAAAAAAATCAATCTGTTTAGGGATAGTTTACAAAGAAGAAAAAGTGGCAAAAAGTCTCCTGCGAGTTATTCATTACAAAACACTGGCTGAGCATCTCAGGGCATGGGTATTTTCTTTCCCTGAAAAGTTTGCTTCAGTTACAGTTTGCTTCCTGTTAATGTCTTGATTACTGCAATCATGCTCATTTGGTTCCATAGTTACACTGAAGAAATGAAGTGGCTATCTCCCAGAACAGCCGGGAGAGCAACCACTCAGAAAGTGTCTGTAATTTTTTACACCCATGTGCAGAAGTACCAAAAATAAGAAGCTGTCATCATACCGCATTTCCCAAAGGTTACTCTTCCCCTTCGGAGGCAGGTATACTAAAGCAGTACAGAACTGATCTGCATGAGAAAGAGTGATGGATCGTGACAGGGTGACTTTTTTCTTTTCTTTTAATGAATGTTCCTTTTATCTCTTCCCACTCCCAGACTGAGGACCCCAGGGCAATTCTGAGCTCAGGTGTAGGATGATTTACATGTTAATGTGGCACAAACAAGCAGTAGTCACAACTAGTTATTTATTCTACTGTAACTGAAATGGCATAAATATTCTTGTCTTTCACTTCTGAGGTTCACTGGTTGCTATTCAGGGAATAAAGAAACAACCAAAAAAATCATCCAAACCAAACAGAGCAGGAAGTCTTCTTGTCAGCAAGGGTATCTGTGTTGCTGTCAGGCCAATGGAGTATTCAGCAGAAGATGGCAGCAATATTTATTTATTTGTTTTTTTGCACAATAGAGAGAAGAGTACTTAACCAAAACTCCAGGTGCCATGGCTAAAATGTAAAAATATCACATACAAAAGCTAAATCACTGATTATTTCTCACCTTTCCAAAGCCAAGAAAATAATGGAGTGTATTTCAATCATCATCCACTCTCCTTGACCACAACACACATCCTTATCCTTTATTATTCATCGGGGTGAACTTTAGGAGCACCGCTTTCTTGCCTACAGATGTGTGAGCACGGCTCCACCACCCATGCTCATGGCACAGAGCAGGAAGAAGCAGTACATGAAAGACTGGGTGGGTTCACAACTGGTGCACACACCATGGCTGAGAAATTAAAAATAGCACAAGCAGTTGCCTGCCAGGCAAATTATCTTCTAGGGGAGGTTAGAGAGGGCTTGTTCTCAGCCTTCTGCCTCCTGACTCCTGCCTAGGACAACAGGGAGTGCAAAGGGGGAATCAAGCAGCTGATGTGGCCAGTGGCCTAGAGCAGGACATGCTGTGAGCCCTGGGGCACTGCATGAAACTGTATGAGATCATAAGAATCAGCACAATAAGGGGACATGTTACAGGACGTGGTCCTCTGCACAAACCACAGCTGGGGGCACGAGGTATGGTGCCGTGATGATGGCAGTTTGCTGGGAGCTTGTGTCCTCCCACCAGACATGATGGAAGGGGCGTGTGAGCTGGCAGCAGAAAAGGAACAAGCTTTGGTGGGGGAGGCATTTGAAAGTCTAATCTGATCCACAGGTACGATTGCAGGTTCACCCATCCTTGTTGCCCAAGGTTTGCTCCTTGCCTGAGATCTACATGCAGCATATTGTGGAGAAGTTGCCAAGGGCTTGTCCAGCCAATGAACCCTCATCATCAAAGATACTGGTGAAAGAAACCTTTAACACATCATGAACAACTACAGGGCTCTGCAGGGTAGAGGGAAGGGCAGGAAGGTTAGGGTTGTTCTCCAGGAGATTTTTGGAGTATGTTAAGGAAAATTTGTAATACAGGTGATGATGGATAAGAACAAGGAAGACTTTGCTGGACCTGGTTTTCTCAAATAAGAAAGAACTGATCTAAGATGTGAAGGTTGGTGGCAGTCTTGTCTGTCCTGACTGTAATAAAGGGGAGAGATCAACAGATCAAGTATCTGCTTTAATGTGAGATGAATTGTGCTTTAGACTTCACTTACAGTAATCACTAGTTCCCCTTTGTCTTTGAGAAGTGTCTGGACATTTAATTTGTCAGCAGACACACCTAATTTGAGGGGTTTGAGGCTGGAGTAGAATCCCATGCCATACTTCAGTAATTACAAGACAGCACATTGGTTTTGAAACCGAGAGTTTTAGAATACTACAGAAAAGAACGTGCACATTTGTAAGAACTGGTCCTATATATCATGAAGTGCAGTTAGTTTCCCATTTCCGTCACAGAGATCAGTTATAAAGTCACTTATGGCTTGATTCAGCTGTTTGCATATTGGTGTCAAGTTCCATTTGAGCTGTGTAAGGATATCTGTGTGAAGATGGTTTGATATAACATGTATCTATGGGGAGTACACACCCACCTGGAGTAGTAACTGGAGGCCAGGCAGCATCTCAGATGAAACTACACTGACACATTTGAGCACTTGAACTGAGCCTTTATCCCCACAGATCAGGCTCCCTGTGTGCAATGAAGGTGATAATCTGAATTCTTCAGTCCTGTGATGTGAGGATAAACTAATGTTTGCCAGATGACTGTCTGAATAGGTAGCTCATTTGATGAAATGATCTGAAATGTAAGTTCTTCCATTTTTAACTCATTTTTGTACATTTCAAATAGTTATGAACAGTTTCTGTACAAAACTGAAGTACCGTTGTAAATTGCAGTTTGTGTCAGAATACAAAAGTAATCTTTGATATATTTCAGCTTTGACTGCCAAAACACCCGACAAATCACAGTGAAGTAAAAATGTGGGGAAAATATGTCAGAGCCTACCCAGTCAGGCTGCTCCTGCACAAAGGGAAAACATAAACCCCCATGCCAGATTAAGCTCACTTTGGTCTTCAATTTGGCAAACACAGCACTTCTGTGATATGCAGACCTTGTGCTTTACTGCACAGAAAGGAGTTTTCCTGTCAGCAACCACACCCTCTGTGGGTTTCAATTACTTGAGAGGGAGCAAGGCAACTTGGCACTTGATTGTTCTCTTGAAATTCTTAGAAGCTACATGTCAGGGAAGTATACTTCAGCGGTCCTATTACAGTTTACTTTATATGTCAAATTCTAATCATGGGTCACATTATAGCATCCTTCAGAAGTTAATACCACTGCAGAGCATAATAACCACATAAGTGAGTGGGTTCATAGTATTTCATGAAAGCTTTTGCATGCAGGTTAGAAAAGAGGTTACATATGAGCCAATTTTTCTGTTGTTAAGAAACACCACTGACCATATTAGAGACATACTGAGTCCCACGTACTGATAATCTGCCCTTTCACTTGTCTGTTGGTGTGTGCACAAACAAAGCAGCTGAGGAAGTCTGTGATATGCACTTTGTTGACCAAGACACAAATACAACAGGATCTGGGTGCTTTGTTTCTTAGTTTTAAATTTGTTTCCCAAAGGTACAGTATTACCATGGAAGATTTTAATTTCTGTGTTTTATGGAGTAGTTTGCCTTCTTTCTGTGAATAAGAAAGCTTTCTCTATGGTAGCAGTGTTAGCAAACAAGTAAACCAACTTGCATGTTTTTGGTTTTGTTCTGTTTCTTATGAGTTAACAGGGGTAAGAAAAGTGATCTCAATAGATTCTTGTTATAAGCTTGAGACATTCTAGAAAAAGACATAGCAGTGTATTTTATATTGCATGTTGAAATATTTTTACATATAAAGGATTTTTGGTTTCTAAAGTACTTAGAGCTTTTTGTGATTGCTCAATTTCCTATGTCCTCTCTTTTTCAATTTAAAGCAATAATTTCTCAGCTAGAAATGTTTATTTAAATAGACCTGTGACATAATCACTGTTGGTTTGGGGGTTTTTTTTGGTGTTGTTTGTTCGTTTGGTGTTTTGGTTTTTTTGGTGTTTTTTTTTGTTGTTTTGTTTTGTTTTGGTGGTAGTGGTTTTTGTTTGTTTCTTTCTTTGTTTTTTCCCACAAACAAAATATTGTTTCCAGTTTTACCAACTATAAAAGACAACACAGTTCCTTAGCAAGCAGCCTTGTGGAAAAGAGTTGCTAATTACAAAACATAGGATGTAAAGCCACTAATGGATTTACCATAGTTCCTGTTAGTTTTGCTTTATGTTTTTTGAGGTACTTAGCTTCTAACTACTTTGGAGGTGACATTGTCTGAGAGGCTCTGCAGTGCCAAAGCACTACGGTATGCTAAAAATATGTGCACTTAGGCTTCATTTAATCTACATTCAGCTATGAAAATATACATGATTAATGCAACCATGTCATCCAGGCCCAGCTATAGTCAGGGCACACAGAACTGCATTTACAGAACATCATACATCCCCTCTCAAGAGGAGTGTCTAAAATCGTTGAGATGAGTAACTCCTGAAGTACAGATGTTCTGATACTGCCTAGTTGCCTTGACTCCTACTACAAATAGCAAATTTTAAATAGCTAAATTAGGTGCAATGACTTTATCTTGACTCTGGAAATTCATCTGACTCCTTGATATGTCTTTTGATAACTCTGTGCCCAGTAATTCTTAATGTCCATAAGAGACTAAGCAAGAACAGTCTTCTAAAAAGAAAAAAAAAAAAAGAAAAAAAAAAAAAAAAGGCTTTTATAAATTATACAACTTCGATATAATAACACTGTTACATCAAAGGTCAAACTGCTATATCATGACACCTACCTGCATATATTATACAAGCTAACACGCAACAATGGGGTTGGTTCTGATCTTGATGTCACTACAAACTTAATTACCTTGCTTGCAGCAGTCCTCACTGGCACAAAACAGAGGACTTACATGGTTACCAATCAGATTTTTAATATCTATCATAGTGTTAAATACCATGGGAAAGTAGTAATCTATTTTAAATCCTCATCTTGGTAAAGCATATTTAAAAAAAAATATTCACAATGTCATTTTTAGTTGCAAATTTTGATTAAAACTCTCTTTCCAATCTCACTAATTTCTCAATACAGAGTATGACTGTAGACTAGGCACATATAAAGCTGTGAGTACTTAGCTGCTGACTAGATGAGACTCATAGCTCTGCACATAATATACTTCTTAGTTCAGTAGCTAGACCAAAGAGATGCACCCTAATTTTAGGGTTTTGCCCAGAAAAACCCAACCCCTAGTTTCAGGAGGAAGCCTATAAAGTTGCAGAGGACAATTATGGCCACGTAGGGACAGGTTGTCTGAAGGCAATTCAGTGGGAGAGAATCGTGCTCCCCATTCACAAAAACATCTTTTTCTGATGTCCTGCTTCTTTTGCTGTGTCTTCTCTATTGAAGCCAGCAAGGTAAAGGCCCTGCTGCCAGGAATTTCTTTCATTCCTTCTCCAAAAGCCATTCATCCACCAGGGTTCCAGTTGGAAAAATACTGTTCGAGCATGTAATTAAAGACTCTGTCTTTGTACACATGCATGGGGGAGCTGAATTAAGCTGCATGGACTGCTTTCCATAGGCACTAAGAAAATTGTGAACCTAATGACTACAGTGAGTAAAAAGCTGATTTCAGCCTGCATCCTGCTGTTAGGTTAATTAGCCTTCCAATATTGAGATATTTAAAATTTTAAAAGTATTGAAATATTAAAACCAAAACAAAACACAAACCAAAGGACATGAACACCTGTCTGCAGTGGGTATGAACACCTTCACTCTTCTCCTTTTGGTTCCATTTCTACAACAATGCTGGCATGCAGTTCTCAAATTCACATTCTTAGCACTTGTTTAGTTTCCAGGTGATAGAGAGATCTAAAACACTTTCTTGTTTTGGTTGGCTGGTTTGTTTAAGTGGGTTTTGTTTTGTCTTGTTTTTAAGCAGGGCTGGTACTAATTGGTTAACTAATAAGTTAAAGGAATAAAAGAAACTGTTAGCAAATCTGGTTTTGTGTTTTCTTTCTATGTATTGTATTGAAAAGAGAAGGCAATTATTCCAGAGCTGAAGACTGGTTACACTGGGACTTATTTGATATTGTCATCCTCACACATGATTTAAATACTGGTTTGTGTCATCGCTGTTACAGAGCCAAGGGATCACAAATGGGGCTGGAGCAGAACTACAGAAGCATACTTTTTTTTCTGCTTATTGGCAGTGTAAAACTGTGTATTTATTATCTTTTGACTTTATTTGACTTTTTATTTTGACTTTTGACTTTTTATTTTTTTTACTTTATTTGAAACCTCACTTTACATTCAGTAAATTGGTATCAGAGGAAAAACCCACAGAACTAAATCAATTCTAATGCAGGCACTGTGTAAACGAAAAAAAAAGCCTGTGGTTTAAACTCCTGTGGAGTACATATGTATTTGGAGAGTGAGGTTAAACAGGGACCTCAAAACTCATTGGTTTATTCCTTTCTGTCACCATCATCATATCTGTGCCAATAAGCTTATTTGTATTTCTTATATGAGGAACCATTACAGCTGTAAAGCTCAGTAGTAATGCACTCTGACAGCCTTCACTTAAACCACTAAAGGATCAACACAGTGAGAATTGCTAACATTCAGTAGAGCTAACACTGAAAGATGAGAAAAAGTAGAGCTAACACTGAAACACAGTGAGAATTGCTAACATTCAGTAGACCTAACACTGATTAGCTAACACTAATCATCATCACTGGGAAATAGGATCTGTCTTTTTCCATGGAATATTTTCATATAACATTTTCTGATATTTAATTGACCATATTAATGATATTTAAATCCAGGGGTATTTCTCCCTCTGCCACCCAATTATGGCACTATTTTTTAATTCTGAGAGTGACACAACTCCTGCTCAGCATGCAGGGTCTTTTTTATCATGTCCTCTTCTCAGATTTGAGCCCTCTGGGGATAAAGGAAGATTCTAATGACACCCTCCAACGTAGACTTCTTTGAAGGCTAGGACCAAGAGCTTTGATTTCAGGTCACTCCTTATGTGGCTGTCTTTAAAGTTCATCTGAATTAACATTCAGTGATATTTTTGGCATCTTTGACTGCCAGGAAAAATCATTACAGTGGAATAATAATGCAAATAAACTTTGCATAGTCCCATTAAATCATTAAATGCCACATTGTTCTGTAATGGGAATGACATTTCATTATTTCTAAAGCATCAGATGTGTCTCTGTGCTCACTGCCAGTTTCATGATAATACAATAACACTAGAACAAGAAACTAAGGGTCCTAGGGCTTATATGATGCCTGCAGATACCTGAAATGACTGAAAAATACAGAGGTAAAAGCATCATAAAAGAACTACGCTGAGATTTTTAGAGTGTGTTCGAACATTTGGTCCATATTGTCAGTGATATTCAATTTTTCTTTTGTCCTCTTTCTGACAAAAGCAAAAAAAAAAAAGATTAGCTTTGTGTCATCTGGATAATATCCTCCAACTTTTGGTTGTGATTTTGGGGTTTTTTTCCTCCATATTTTTCTCCTCATAACATTTACAAAGGCTGAAGAAACCCTTTATAAAGGTACCGAACCATACACTTATAAGGCATAAAACCAACTAAAAAAACCCAACTGTTTTGTTTATAAACAGTGCTCAGGGAGAAAATCTTGCCATATATTTTAAAAAGCCATGTCCTAGGGGAGTAAGCAGAGAAAGCTTCAGAAATTATACCCATTCCTTCTCTGGCTGCTATGGAAATTCTTCTTTAAAGGAGCATTCCTGTGTATGACCTTCAAGAATAAATAGAAGTTAGATGGTTCTAACATTCAACCAAGGGAATGAGAAAAAATAAAGGAAAAAAAGACCCTAGGTTTATCAGGACATCTACTATAGTGTAAGCACAGACCTGCAGATCAGAAGGGGTCTTTCTGCTGAGAGTTCAAAGGGACGCTCAGGCATTTCATCCAGTATTTCCAGGTATTTCCATCTGTGGGGCAAAATATATTCTACACTATCAGTGAGCACATTTCCCTTACAAAAGAAACCCAGAGGCTCCCTAGGTGGGAAGGCAATGAGTTGGTCAGCCAGTTCTCTGTTGAACATCTCTTTTGAAAACCTCATCCTGAAGATGTCCAGGTAACTGTTAGGGAATACCCTTCTTTGCTTCTTTGGCTGATGTGCCTTGTTCCAGGCATTCAATTCCCTCACCACTAGGGTGTCTTCTCCCAGCTTTTATTTCTGTTAATCTTTCCAGTGTTGGATCATGGCCAACACTATGGATTTTCTTGAGTTATGATATTTTTTCTCTTTTTTTTTTTTTTTTTTTTTTGCCAAGGCACAGCATCAGCACAGCTGCATGTCATGGCTCTCCAATATTCTTGTTAGTACCCATTAGTTCTACTACCAGACACACAGCTGACAGCCCTAAATGCTCAGTCCATGTTGCTGAAGAAGAAAAGGTGCTCTCTAAAGTTACTGGTCTGGCTGCATGTTTTAAACTGTTTACCTACTTTTGAATGACAGCAAATAGTAAGCAGCATTTATATCCCTTGCAATTAAAAAAGGGAAAGCATTCTCTTAATGGTAAAAATGATCCAGTATTCTAAGTGAAGCTACATATGCTGGAGAGTCACTGAAAACATGAACAAGTTGGTTACCTCACAGAGACTTTCAGGGTCTGTAAACTTATTGCATTGAAATTAGAAGATTGCTATTAAGACCTTTGAGAACTTTTGGTGTCCACTGAAAGGAATTAAAATCCCCTTTTGTCAGAAAAGGACAGACAAGAGAAAAAATACTAAGTGTTTTAAAGGTAAAAATTGACCCGTCAAAGGTTGAGAACACCAGTGTTGTATTAGCTTGACAATAGCTGTCTCACAGCAAATTAGAAAGAGTTAAATGCAGTTTATGGTGGCTTTCAATTCACTCACATTTCATGGACAACTTATCAGCTATCCAAACTGCATAAACTTCAATTTATTATGTTTTCCAATGTCTTGAAAGAAAAAGTCAATAGATGTCTTCAGTTTGTGGGGTAGAGTAGAATTTGGTAATAAGTCATGAGATCTGGCCTTAAGCCACAGACCTGCTATTCTGTGGTCACTTGACCTACTTTTGTGCACTGACACAGAGAGACATCTTCCCAACACTTTTGCTGATAGGAGAGTATAAACTTCAGTGACAGATTATTTGACTCTAGTCCTTGGCCTGCTTGACCATTAGCCATTCTGCAACACTGCCCACCCTGTCTGGCAAAAGATTAAGAGGTTGCAATCATAGTCAGAAGTTACACAACTGTTCCCACAAGACTCTTTGGAAATAAAATAGGCAAGAGTGTCAATATAGACTAATAGCCAAAGCATTTTTCCTCTTCAAATCTCACAAGGCCTTTAAAGCGATCAAGCCCAGGTCTTCTGAGTCCATTGATCTCTTGTGCTTCTTAATGCAATTCCATACCATGTGTCAAGGTACTTCATCCTCCTGTTCTTACCATATCAATGTCTGAGATAATGTACTGAATGATAAACTAATACAACTGAACTGTTTCTAATCAGCTATTAAGACCACTCAAACCAATACATTTTAGCAAGCTGAAAATAAGATCTTCCTGAAGAATAATTCCTACTCTTTTAAAACTACTATTCCGTGTTCATTAGAAGATCAATCCTGCCATGGTCCGCAAAGTACCACACACTTTGGACTGAGGAGTGTACTTAGGCACTTCACTCTTGTATTATCATGGTTGCTGTGCTCCTATTACTTCTCCTTCACTCTGCCCAATGTGAGATGACTAGTACAGTACTGCAGTCGCTGACCGCCCCACATCCTCATAACAAGGAGACTTTCACAGTCCTCCTTGCTATAGAAGATAGATACTCATCACAGCATATAGCCGTGCTCATATGTTCCATTCAAGCATCAACAAAACAGGGTGTGAGGTCTGACTTGCATCTTATGTCTCTGGTAAACCCCTACGCTCTTAAATTAGTTAGAGGTTTAGGAATCAGTGACAGCCTGCACTTAGTGCCATGGAATTTCCGATGCAGCATGGCAAAGAAACACACACAGAAAATTACCTCAGTGATTAAAACTCAGCCAGTCGGAAGCCTTAGGGTCTGCAATA
Source organism: Chloroceryle amazona (assembly GCA_027560015.1). Taxonomy (NCBI): domain Eukaryota; kingdom Metazoa; phylum Chordata; class Aves; order Coraciiformes; family Cerylidae; genus Chloroceryle; species Chloroceryle amazona. The sequence goes on from JANHFX010006450.1 coordinate 85,650, forward strand.
TCATTCAAACTGACAGAATAAAAATGTTTGACCTGATATGTCACATTACAGCACTCAGCATCTATTTATGACAGTCTGACTTCATCCCATCGGACAGCTTCTCTTGCTTGAGGAGCTGTTAGGAAGTCCTGCATTGTCTCTGTAGGTATTTAGCCTGTGGTGCTGGAAGAGTGGTTCTGAACCACAGCCACAGCTCTTCATCTGAGACAAAAATAAAAAAAAAAGTAATATGAGTTTCAAAGAACCAGGAACATGGAAGCACCTCAGATTCTTATGTCACTTACTTAAGCCTATTTTTAAGTGCACCTGAGATGCAGAAAGTCCAATTCCTATTGCCTTTCTTTAGAAAATGGAACTTGGTGTTTTCAAAATGCTAACTGTAGGGATATTAGGTCTCTAATCCTGCTTTGTCAGGTCACCCAAACTGCCAGTTGCAATAAATATCTAGATTTGAAAGGCAATATTCACTTCAATCTGTATGATGGCCTGAGAGAACCTTATCTTTTCTATCTTCAGGTGACTGCCTTGCCAAAAGTGCACACTCACACCTATGTGGCCCCAAGGACAGCATCGTCAGTCCGGTACAGAATGTTTTTCACAGAACAAATAATTCTCTAACTGCCTTCTGTCTTAGGAAATTGCCAAACCAAGCTCCCAGTCCCTCCTGATCCCTTGTTACCTACCTGTTTCTTTTATTCAAACCTGATTTGTCAGCTCTGTATGTCTTAGCAGATGGTGAAGCTGAGATATGGGCTTCATCATGGGCAAGAATGCTGTATTAAATTGTCCTCTCTCTAGGCTGATGAGGCTTCTCAAACAGAGGAAATGTTGAATACGTTGAAGGATAAATCCTCCTGGTACTCTAGATGGGCAGGAAAAAACTGCTGCTTTCATGGTCTTTGGAAGCATACCAAGATCTTTGGCACTTGTCGCAAAAATTCAAATTGCACTGGTATCAAAGTACGCAACTAGTGATTAGTTCAGTATTTCAACAGTATTTAGTGATATGTGTCTGACCAGATGTTTTCATGTAAAAAGACACAGCAAGGTACCTCTGATGGATGAGAAGCTTGGAAATGGTCTGTCTGCAGGTCATTGATTCATTGCTAGTAGTTTGTACTGGTCATCATCAAATTGGATACCTTGCTCTGGAGGCTGTTCAGTGGCAGCAGTGAATGTGGTCACCCTTCCCCTGTTGCCCCTAGCCTTCACCTACTCTGGTAGACTTCTCAGCACTCCAGTGATGTACACAGCTGAGCTCAGGAGCCAGCTGTGGGTTTTATCTGATCACCACAGTGTATAAAACTGAAGTATATACCTTTTAAGTGATATATATATATATGTTGTTTTTTTTTTTTCCCTGATCTGACTCATGCTTGGAAAACAAGAGGAAAAAAGAAACACCCACCATTATTCATTAGCTCCTCACTTTTTACTGCTGTCATGTTAGGACCAAAATCATAGGCACAACAGCAGAGGATGTGGCCCACAGCTAAAACTGAAAGGAAAGATGTCTTTTCTCTAAACTTTGAATTCTTTTAATAAAGAAAACTTAAACACGGACCACCAAAAATAGTGTGTAGGAGATCATGGTGAAACTGGAAGAATATTCACACTATAGGAAGAGAAAATTAATTACCTCTACAAAATTCTAATTAAGGCATAATCATGACAGCTGTGAAATTATCCATGACAGTAAAACCAAGAATAATTTTAATATGATCCACAAACTGTAGTCCACAATCTTCTCAGTTACCAAATAATTAAATGATGTACAAAATATAAATACAGCCTCCTGTGCACTCCTTCTAATAAGGTGTTAGTTCTAATCTACAAGTGATCAGGTGGTGAGCACATTTGAAACTTGCCACAGTTGAGAGCACTTGAGAATAGTTGTCCAGTGGGAGTTCCAAGCATATTAATTAATGCTTGTCCAGTGTTAGTTTTCCAACCAACAAAAGGAAAAAAAAAAATAAAAGGAAAATAAAGGAAACATTTTAGATAAACTGTGCAGCTGAAAAGAAAGATAGCTAGAAGCCCCAGCTCGTAAATCTCATTGCTCCACATCAGTCAGCAATATGCTTGGATGTGAGTTTTCAAAGTCTGCTTCTCATGAAAAGGGATATTCACTCCTCTACTTTAGTTCCAGAAGAAAGATCTGAATTATGCCCATTCAGTGAATTCAATATATAATAAATAAATATTTATAAATCTCTAGGTATTTTATGCTGATCTTTCTCTTTCTAAGGACAATGTAACCAGGTTTAAATGGTCTTTATATACAAAATGCCTGGGGAAGGTCACAGTGTTTATAATAAGAAGTGTCTCCCTATTATAAACAGAGTCTCCTTATTATAATTAGAGTCTCTAATTAAATACAGAGACTAAAACATGAAACCTTTAACAAATGGATTTCAGAAATCATATTCCTGACAATCACTGCTTGGGTTTTTATACCTGCCAGCCCAGCACAATTTTTCTTCTCCCTGGAGAAATTTAAGCAGAAATTAATAGAAAATAAGTCTCTAACTGATCATATAGAAGTAAGCCAGCACCTGAAACAAAGGTGAAAAGTAAGCCCATGTGGTTTCTTACTTGGTATTGCTAAGACATACATCTGCTTTCTTCAGCACTTTTTACAGTCATCTCACTGCTTCTCAAACACAAAAGTCTGAAAGTCATAATGTCTGGATGTTAGCTCAAATACATTTTAAAACCTGAAGGGGAGGAGGAAGACTAAGATGGAGTAATCGTTAAGTGCCATTAACTTGTTTCAATCAGCCATACAGTTGGGATGTTAGTCTTTTAGTTCCAAAATAATGCTATTTAAAAATTATCTTATTTATTTCTTCAGCATTAGTCATCACTGGTGGTACAGTTGTATGGGTTCATTGCATTTTACAGCTTCCAGAAAGATAGATCCCAACTCAGAGGTCTGTACAGTACACTGGAACTGGTATAAATTCAACTCAACTGCACAGACAAGCAAAAAAAAGAGTACACATAGTCTCTGAAGAATGATTCACAAATAAGCTAAGCTAAATAGAGTGCTTAGGTAAAGAAGGGACATGAAGAGAGAAATTTAAGAGTAAATGCAGGCAGAAAAGAAGTGGGTGTAAAATTAAACAGAAACAGAGCTCTAGGTGACACTGCAAATTTATTGAGCTTGGATAGAAGAATGGAGAGCTTATATGTAATACAGTAAGACACCAGTCTCAGTGAGGCACTTTAAAGCAGACTTTTTGCAATGCAGAGAAAAATAATGACAGCCCTTCTGCAACCGACTGAACTTCTGCAAAAGCATTCCAATAAAGACATTCTGGTTAGCTGAAAAGAGAAACAAACATGCTGTTGGTTCAGCATGTCAGTTTGGATTCTTTCAGGTCATCTGATTTTCATTCTTTGTTTTTTTCATTACCTTCTTTTTTAGAAAATATTCTTGGTTTCATAATGTGGCGCATGTGAACAAAACAAGATATTCACAGATGTAGCTCCCAATGTAATGGACCACTGCATTTCATACCAGACTTGAGCGAGAAGTAAAAATAGTGTGTCCATTTTGCCTAATTACATGACATTTGTAGAGAAAACTCCTGCCTTGTAAATCCGGTTACAACTTGCAGTATGAGAGATTCAGATTCAAGTTCCATCTTTGCCTGACCTTCAGTATCTGAAACAAATGTCTCTGCTTTCCTGTTCAAGAATCCACAAAGAGTCAAAATGGAGCAGTTTCTTTTTCTTCTGTGGTGTCACTAACAGACAGTCTACAAATATTTACAATTCTAAGCCAATTGAAGCTTCTGACAAGAGTTTTTCTTTCTAAAATATCCTTTATAATATACTATTAAACCATCTCTAAAAGCTAAGCACATGCTTAAATCCTTTACATTGGTACAATATGGCTGTTCAGGCCTTCAATCTTCTTTTAAGATGAGCTATACATCCTGGCAGCTACATGAATGATTCAAAGGCTATGGTCTATTTACAACACAGACTTCCTGTTATTTAATCTCCTATCACTAAGACGAAAGTCCTCTTGGAAATAAGGAAAATATGTTATCATTAAATCACAGCTTTATAGGCATGTTGTTAAATAATTGAACAGCCCTGCTGTCACAAAGGAATAATCATGTATAGATATGAAACTCTGTGTAACATTTTGTATCCAAATATTGAAGGAGGAAGTGAAGAGGAATAATTTTACTTGTTTTCATGATTAAAATTTCTGAGAGCTCCTCATATGGTAGGACTGAAGAGCAGGAATTAACCATTCTTGAAGTGTCAAATGTGCTTAAAAACTCAAACAAATGCAACCATGAATCTGCAGTACTGATAATACACTTTTACACACACTTTACTCACAGCCCGTGAATGCCACAGTTTAGTGCACAATTTAGAAAAGGCCACAAATAATATAAAATTATGTCAGTATGTTTCAGTACAATTTATTTCAAAGCTATGGAAAAACTAAATTAACAGTCATGAACATGTTTTAAGTAAGGCTGGCCAGGACACAAATTCAAGGAGGTCCAGAAATATGTTGGAAAAATTCAAATTAACAATTCTATAATCGCATCTTTCCACTGAGATGTAATCAACCAAATTTTCCATAAATTTATCACTTAGGCATACACAAACCTGCATTTGCCATTACTATGAAAGTTTTTTAAAGGCTGCTTTAATTAGTACCAATTGGTACCAATGCCTACTTCCTCTTCATTAATTCCTTATATTTTGCATAACTACACTGTGGTCTTCCTTTGGATTTCTAGTTTTTCACTTTCCTTTCCTCCTCAGCTTTGCCTGTCAGTTCACTTATCTTTATGTTATACTAAAAAAAAACCCAAACAACAAACCAAAGCCTGCATGGATTGGATAGAGTTTCAACTTTAGCTGTCCTTTCTTTTCTTCTGATTGTAAAAGTGATTCATCCACATGCAAAAGATATTGAAAAACCCTGACTGCCGTTCTCATCCTATCCTAGAAATAGGGCCCAGCTCAGGTCAAATGAATGACACTGATGTAGAATAGAAAAGTCAAACATAGAGATGAGAAAATGGATTTCAGATAAATAAATTTCAAATAAATATGCCAGTTTTACAGCTTTTCTGCTCTGTAGACTGAATTTACTTGGTCTTTTAATGCAACAAGAAACCTTCACACACTAGAAATTAAACTCTTGTTTATACTCATAGGGCTTCACCAGGCTTTTTAGCATGAAAGCATGGACTTGAGACCTGATATCTTTTCTGCAAATACTCTGGTTACTGCTGTAGAAGGAATAGTGGTTGGACAAGGACAAGAATCATTATTCCAAAAAGCATAACTCTAGCTGGAACTCTTGCCAGTAGCTTAAACCAGCAATGTAGAGTTCATGTGGGGAGGAAGCAAGCATCTTTTTCTAAGTAGTTGAGATAGACTACTGAGACAAGTTTATTCAAGGAGTAGCTTCTTACAGAGAGTAACTATACTGAGCTGCCTAGAAAAAGAAACTTGTTTTGTTTGGCATTACTTACGCATTCTTATGTTCTGAATAATAAAATGTCATCTAAGGCCAGAGCCTGAAATAAATTCAAAGAGGCAATGGTTATTCTGTGGGCTAGCAATACAGTACCCCAGTTTACAATGTTAATGACAAAACCAATTTTTAAAAGTGTTGGAGAATCCTGTAGTGGCGAATCATTTTGTTTTATAAAATCTAAATATTTTAAAAGTGGAACTGATAACAGTGGAGAGTCCAGAGAGATTAAGATTATAGGTCTGGAGACACTTTTAGGAAGATCTTGTAAGAGCAAAGCGTTGAGCCTGGCCTCTGGGAATAAAATGGGAAAACGAATAGACAGAAAAGACAATTTTTTTTTTCCTCTGTGTCTTAAGAAGTCAAAAGAAGCTTCCACCTCATTTGCACACTAGTTGCAATATGACTTTCCCACAAAGTTTTTGACAACTTTATAAGATATATACAGATTAGAAAGGTAATGTCACTGCTTCAGCAATTATACAGCATATATATCCACATCTGCAGAAGCTGGTCATGCTGAGATATTTTCTGTTATAAAATGGAGTTGAACCAGTTTGAAGTCGAAGAAGGCATTGTCTGCTCTGTAACAAGTGATTTCTGTGTCATCCCGATTTGCCTCATCTGCCACATGCAACATTAATTTCAGCACAGATTAGAAGGTTTTTTTCCTCACTCTTTTAATTAATTAATAATCTTTCATCTTAGCTATTTGTTTCAGAAGTTAGGGCTTTGGCCACAATTCTTTGAAGTGTCATTCCTGATTATAAAACAGTACATTTGATTCTTTTTTGCCTATGGGTCAAAATTTTGGGGAAGGAGGTGTCTCATCTCACCAATTTAGAAGTGCAATGTGTCAGTAACTTAGGGTGTTCATTTGCCTTTGGGCACTCATTCTTATCATCAGCTATAAAGGCAGTGCTTCACTGCTCATAGACTTGTTTATTTTTAGAAGGATATTGACGGCTTGAAATCTCTTCAGGGAGAAATACATATCCAGGAAGCAGTGTTAAATATCACTATATCCTTTCTCAAACTTCATAACTTTGCCATGCTTTTGACACCTACACAGCTTGCTCAGGTATGCAGACAGCTATGGCTCTGCCAGTCCTTGGAAAAAGAAGTGGAAAATGTGTCATTAATAATATAGGTATCTTTAATTTCTGCCAAACTTCCTCACACCTTCCTTTGCACCATGACTAATTTCATATTGGCCAGTGAATAGCTTTGCCAGACATCTGAGTTTGGCTTTCTGTATTACAGTGCAACTTTAAAAAAAACAAAAACAAACACCACCCCCCCCCCCCAACCCACTAAAACTGGGGCTTGCAAGAAGATATGCCTCTTTTTTCACTGACAGGACATGACATTTCACAAACTTTGTCTTCCACCAGGCTTTTTGGTCTGTAAACTGCAAAATTTTATTTTTAAGAAGAAGAATAGGTATATGGTGTTTAAGAAGAAAAACAATTAAAAATATTACTTTTTTTTTTTTTTTTTTTTGGTAACAGGAACAAGAAACAAGAGTTTTAAAAAGGTATTAATTTATGGTGTTCATTTTAACCTAGTCACAGAGTTGATTAAAAAGAAAACAACATCACTGGAAAATATTTTCTGCGATTTCTCAACTTATTTTGAAGGGAAAATAAGTTGCTGGTCTTTTCTTAAACTGAATTTATACCATGACATTTTGAAGAAAATATAAAAAATGTTTCTGTCATTTGGCTGATAACTCATATCTGTGTTAAATTACAGCAGCAGGATCACTGCCAAAAGTTTATCCTCCTCCTCACCACAGTGCTTCCTCAGTTCAGCCAGCCATTTTCAGCTGGCTGAATTAAAACCAAAATCACTAAAGTACTTCTGAAATCTCTGAAGAACATCAAGACTGTTCTCACTTCTATTTCTGATCAGATAATTTATGTCTGCTTAGAAGTCTGTAAAATAACATGATAATGCTGATGCTTGATGCATCTGCCACCTCTACCTTCATCATCTTTGGCAATCAAGGTGTCTATTAAACCAAATAAATAGTGATAGGGCTTCTCAGGTATAAATCCACAAATAACCAATAAGAGCAAAAGGAAACCTATTTATAAGGTTTTATGGGAGAGGGGAAATAGGTAAATTATGGAAAAGACATTGCAGGACCTTCAATATTTGTAATCATATGGATGTTATACCAGTGAAGGTATGAAGGAGCACTCCATTCAGGCACTGGAGTGTAAGGGAGAAGTAGTTCTTTTAGGCACTGATTTGGTAACCAGCATGGAAATTATATGCTTTCCTGCTATTAGACATACTTTCAAGCACAGTGTGACAAAAATCACTGCCTGAAACATCCTTTTCTTTCCAGTCTTTCATCTCAGCTGGGTTCCTTTATTCACAAGCAGGACAAGTTGCACAAGCAGCAAGCAGAGCTTTAAGTGCTGCAGACTTGGCCACACACACTGCTCATTTCTGGGAACATTCCTTCTGTTGGCAGTAACACTTCTGCCTCTTATACTAGACAGTGAGAAAATAATGACTTGCTTATACAGAGGCCTAAGTCAAATCATACATCTATCTTTCCCATTTGGTATTTGCCTACTGTTTTATATATATATATATGCCAGTTTTATAGCAAGCATGCTCCTATCAGAAGTAATTCAATGTGTATGTGTA
>JANHFX010006451.1:0-51137 GCA_027560015.1 Chloroceryle amazona
ATTTGACCTAGCCGTCCAATTTTTTTTTTCAAACCACGTGACCCCCTCCCAAAATACAAAAACAAAAAAAAAAAAAGGGGGGGGGGGGGGCATGGGCATTAAGGTGGTGGGTTTTTTTTGTTTGTTTGTTTTTTGGGTTTGTTTTGTTTGCTTGTTTTCTGTTATTGGAATTGTTGAAGGAACTTTTCAGTTGTGCTTATGTGAAGTATGCGCCTAAATGAATCAAACGCATGAGCTATGGCAAGATATTCTGCATACTGTACTTGTTCATAGAGTGAGTTACAAATAAATTTCCACTTTGAAGTGTTCGCTTTCTGTTGTGTGTTTGGGGTTTTTATGTCGTTTTTTGTTTGTTTGGGTTTTCTGTGTGATTGTGTGTATGTGTGTGTTTGGTTGGTTGGGCTTTGTGTAATTTTTTTTTTTCTTCAGCACTGAAGAAGTCTTTTCTTTGTATTTATACAGGTAGTGTAGTGCTTCATATAAAAATGTAGTCTTGGTGCCACAAGCTGTCATCTTACAAAGGCTGAACACTGGCTGGTCTTCATAACCTTCAAAATACTTTTGGAGGAAGAATCATGTGATAGATTCCTCCCCTTCCAAGGAAGAGATTATCCCCCTGCCTGTAGAGTTTGGAGCTAAGAAATAATTCCAGAGATGCTCTGGTGTTCAACAGCACAGTCCATTCATGCAGGATGTAATTTACAGAGCCTAGGAACAAGAGAGCTCAGGAACAGCAGTTCTTGGAGGTATGGAGAACAAGTATGAGAAGGATAATGATTGCAGTCACTCTAGGTGTCATTTGGTATGTGCGTGTGGGACAGGTGGCTCCTTGTTGCTTATTGTGTCAGCAAGCTCATAATGAGATCAATCTCCTTTTCCAGGTGGCAGTCTCATGCTTTTCCTTCTCTCACAGAGACAGTTTTCCCAAAGTTCTGCTGTCTACTGTGGTTTTGCACAAGCCTCCATGACAGCTGCTCAGCCCCAGGATTGCTAACTACAAAGATAATTTCCTGACTTGCTTCTCTTACTTAAAACTCAGTGCAGTAACTTTCTCCAGATTGAAGTCTGAGCGGTTGAGTTTTACATCATTTTCCAAGTTGCCCCATTTGCCTCTTGTCACTAGCCTGAGAAGTATTAGGGTTGTTCTGTACTTGTAAAAGTTGCACAAAATGAAAAGTTAAACAGCTCCATGTGTAAATATAATTTAGGGAGATAAATTGAGTCCTGTCACTTGCAAGGCAGAGCATCTGTACTGTTTCAGGTATTTCAGCTGATAATTGTAGCTATGGCGTGTCAGTAGTGACTGGTGTTACCCACACCACATACTCCTGCAAGAATGGTGAAGATCACCAATCGGAGTGAGCAAATGGCATGCTCTATGTTTTGCCAGCGGACGATGCACCTACCTGTTTCATTTCCAAATACCTCAAGAAATATGGAAACAATAGTTTCATTTGAAAGCACTTGATAGCCATTTGTAGCCTAGAGAGCAACCATACTTTTTGTTTCTCTCCCCCTGTTTAAGTGGAATTGGAGGGCTTTTTTTCATAACTTGTGCCAGCCAGGTTTTAGGTGACACCCGTCTGTGAGATCTCTTGATAATAAAGACCAATTTTAGTGCTTTAACAGGTATAAAGTGTGTTTGGGCAAAAAGGGTGGAGCGTAGTTATTTTTAAAAGGAAAGAGCTATGCTGTGAGCTACGTCAGCTGGACTCCAGTTTTATTCTTTCTTAAACTTCTAGTTCAAGTTTCTCAAAACTGACTTTACTGAGTCATAGTGGGTGCAGTTGATTGGATTACAGCCATAAAACTGACTTTATAAATGGGACAGCTCTGGTTTTGCTTAAAGTAGTCCCTAGTCATTTGGTTTTGTTTTTTTTAAATGTACCAGCAGACTTAGAGACATACTGAAATCTGTAGACTTGCCCTGACTTTTTCCTAGGAAATACATCAGGCAGCTATATAAGTGATGCTTTTATTACACAACTTATCCAGCAGTCTCATGGGTTTATCTTTCACTTAACCAAAGACATTTTCCTTCAGGATTCAGACTTCCATAACCCCATCTTTGAGATGCTTCTTTTATGAACTTGCATACAATGACAATAATCAGCAATGCACTCAGTAGTCAATTGCACTCGTAGGTAAACCTGTGTGTGAGGAACATATTGACCATACCGAGTGCTATCAACTTCGAAAGTTTCAGGGCCTCAAGTCTCTGCAGTGTGATTACTTTTACTAGCATAGTCTGAAAGGCATACTAACCAAGTAAAGCAGGTAATGTGTTAGCATGGAAGTTTGAGGGAAGATGCATTTGCTTATTTGTTGTTGTTCTAGAGCAACTTGGAGGGTCATAGTTTTCTGTTCAGCTGCACAACCACCATAGTTAAAGCAGGAATCTGATCTATATTTAGCTTGAAGGAGAGCTGCTTCTTGTTTGTTTCCTCTTTGCTGCAGAAAAACATAGCACACAAAGGTTCTCTCCTGCCTTTCCCTACCAAAGAAAAGGCAGTGTGAATGGTGTTGATCAATGCCTTATGCAGAGGCAGATTTTATAGCACATGTTTATAGTTCTACAGCCTCCTAAGGATCCATCCATCTCGAGTATTGAAATTGCTGAATCCTGAATTTTGTCTAAATCACTGTGGGTTACTTTGTAGCTGGCAAGTATAAGATTGTTGAAGTTTTAAAATCTCAACTTCTTTGGAACCTTAATGCAGGATAGAAGTCACAATTAAATATTTATAGTTCTTGATCAAATGTGTTATTGAACAGGGCAATGGAAGGGATCTTCCCAGCAACAATCACAACTATTAATAGATTACTAAATTTGCTTTATTCCTACTACTGTGGATGTTAATTGATGAATCTTCATAGGTTTCATTGCCCCTTACTGCTGTTTGTCTTATATTTGTAAGTTTTCATAAGTGGTAGCAGATAGTCCGGTTATATTGGTCATGATGAGGAATGGATTGTGCAGTGGACCTCACAGATGACTGTTTTGATTTGTTCAACGTGAAAACAAAGTAAAGTTTGCATGACGCCTGTGAATTGTAGGGAAGAGAAAGAAGACATTGAATTTACAAAGCATTTTGGGTTGTTTGTTTTTTGGGGGTTTTTCTTCCAGTAGTTTGTGTTGGTGGGAGTTTTTTCTGCTGCTTGATGTGGATTGTCTGTGCTGTGAGTTTTAACGCAACTTCACTGGATTGTTAATTACGTGATAGCAGTAGACGCCTTTCTGAAAAATATACTCAGTAGTGTCTGAAAGGTAAAACATTAGGAATTGTATATAAAAGAAATTGAAGACAATTAACCTTATTATATTGCGACATAAATGCTTGAAGGGGTCACCATCATAATTGCTACATGCTGTTCTTGGTGTCTTAATCTAGAAAAGGATATAGTAGAACTGGAGAAGATTCTAGGAAAAAACATATGAGGAAGTTGCAGAATAAACTGTGTTTCTTCACCTCAGAAGAATGAGAATTCAAAGCAATATCTGTAAGATTAGGATCGAGGCTGAAAAAATGAATAGGCAGCATTTGCTTGTGTCTTGCAGTATAATCACTAGATAGCATTTGACAGCGTGTATTGAAGAGTACAAAAGCATAGAGAGTTTGAAAAAAATCCATCAGGTCTGTCAGTGATTATTACCAATGCTAGTTTGGTTGCAGCCTTATTTGGGGAGACTGATTCTTCCAAAGCGGATAGCTGGGTGGAAGTTCCAGTGTTTGGTCTGTTTTGTTTGAGTATTTTATGTTGTTCCCTAAGGCATCCCTTGCTTGCTGTTTAGGAAGCAGGATGCAGGTTTCTCATAGAGCTGTGTTACTTATTCTGTGATGTATGGCCTTCACTGCTAATTTTTGTGCAAATAAAGACAACCCTAGCGTATGGTTGCAGCTTTAAAGAGAAATCTAAAATGTATGCATTGTCAGTTAACTTGAAGGACTCTGTTTATGGACTGAGCACAGTAGTTTAGGTAGGATTGTTACATTTACACTGTATGGAATTCACTGGGAGTGTACTTGTGCTATCTTTGTGTAGTAAGGAGACAGTGCTGCAGTTACCTGGAAGGAAGGTTACTTGTACTGGCAGGAGGATCTTGAGAAGTGGAAGAAACATTTTTTTGCAAACTTTCTTCTAATCTGTGCACTTTACAGATCAAGGTACTGAGAAACATGAAGGAGCAAACACTTCTGGGATTACTGATCAGGAAAAGGAATTATCAAGCAGTGCATTACAAGCTTTTCAGGTAAGACAAAGCCATACTGTGACATCTAATTTACCACATAACTGCTAAATGGGCTTATGTAACTATATTTTCCGTTTTCTTAGTACAGTCGCAAATGCATTAACACAATAGCATATCAAAAGTAGCACTAGTTGTGTTATAAAGCCAGCACATGCTCTTTCTGTCTGCTACGATGTGAGAAGACTGAAGGGGATACTTGAATAAAGTGTGCAAGAGCACATTAAATCTTGATTCTCCAGACTTAGTAGCCTTCCTTAAAAGCTGTGTGGTGAGTTAATTAGAAGAAGTAGGCTGCTCTTCTGTATCAGTGTTGGAAATGCGTGATCTCCCTGAAGAATTAATCGCTTCAAGCTAAAAATGTTGTGTTAAAGGATTTAAAGGAACCACATGTATTTAAAAAAACCCCAAAACCATCAATGAAACGAACCTTTTCTGGTTTAGCATTTTTGGACAAAAAGCATTGTATACTGTTCTGTCTCTTCACATCAAAACATATTCTTCAACATCTAGCACTTACAGGTAGTATTTTCTACCTGTTTTGTGTTTCTTGTAAGATTTTGTGTGTGTGTGTTAAAATTCAGGTACCAGGGCTTTCAGTTTAATTCTTTCTTTGTGTTGTCTCCTAATTTTATTTAGCATAGCAAGTGACAGGAATTATCATTGCTTTTCCTTTCAGTTGTTGTATCTGTATCTCCACAGTGCCTTGCATAATTCAGTTCTGAGTGTTAAATAGATCAAGGGGAGAATTTAAATACTGTCTTTTGAGATTCCTGCTTGTATGTTTCATTACTTTTATTTTGTCTGGAATGTTGTTACATGAATTGCAGGCAGTTGGTCTTTAAACTAAATACAGCTGGTGTTATTCACTGATGGCTTTCTAGCTCAAATACTCTTTTTCAGTAACATTTACTCCATGGCATTTGATCTTGAGAACTGAAGGCACATGAAAGAGTTGTCCATTTTCCACCTTGCCCACAGATCTAGATGCCTAAAATACTACTGGTCTACCAATGACTTCAGTTTTAGTAACTACCTAAAGAGTTCTTCAGGTACATAAACAAGCTGAACAAGGGAAAATATTGATCCACTGTTAAGCAGGAGAGTTGAATTAGTCCCTAACAAGTCTGAAAAGGCAGAAGTTTTCAACGCTTTCTTCACCTCTCTTTTTATCTGCACTGTTGGGTCCCAGGCCTTGGGAACAAAAATCTAGGTCGGTGCAAACATGTCAGTGAAGGAGGAGATGGTATGCAAACTATTACTGGAGCTTGACCCCTAGAAAGCAATGGGTCCAGACATTAACCACTCGATGATGTTAAGAGGGCTGACTGATGTCATTGCAAAGCTGCTCTGCATAATCTTTGAGGTGTTCTGGAGATCAGGGGATGTGTCAGAAGACTGGAAGAAGGGTAATGTCACCCCATCCACAAGAAATGATGAAAGGAGGACTCAGAAAAACTGTAGGCCAATTGCTTTTACTTCAGGCCCTGGGAAAGTTATGGAATGAATCCTTCTGGGGTCTGTCACAAATCAGTTGAAGCACATACTGGGAATAGCCAGCATGGATCCACCAAGTTCAAATCATGCTTCTCAAACACGTTCACCTTCTGTGACAAAGTACCCTGCTCGATTGATGTGGGGTGAGCAGTGGAAATTGTCTACCTGGGTTTCTCCAAGGCTTCTCCTAGAGAAACTGGTGTGTTATGGTCTAGGTGAGTGATCTGTGTGGTGGGTGGGGAACTGGCTGACACCCAGAGTGAGTGTGGTGGTAAATAGCTCTTTTTCAGACTGGCAACCTGTCACAAGTGGAGTCTTCCAGGGATCAACATTGGGCTCAATGCTGTTTAATATCTTTTTAAGTGATATGGATGGGGGTGATCAAGCGTACTCTCATGAAGTTTGCTGATGACACCAAACTGGATGGGAAAGTGGACACTTTGGAAGGGATAGCCACCTTGCCAGAAGATCTGGATAGGTTGGAAGAGTGGGCTAACAAGAACCTTAGGAAATTCAACAAGAACAACATAAACCTGGAAAAACATAATCCAGAAATGCAGCACAGGCTGGGATCTAGCTCTCTGGAGAGCAGCTCTGTGGAAAGGAACCTGGGGGTCTTCATGGACAGCAAGCTCAATATAGGTGAACGGTGTCCTGCATCAGCAAAGAAAGCCAACAGGATGCTGGGTTGCATCAACAAGGGAATCATCAGCAGAGATGAAGCCATTATCTGTATCTACTCAGTAATTACCAGGCCACACTTAGAGTACTGTGTTCCATTTTGGTCCTTGCTGCACAAAAAAGATGTGGACAGGCTGGAGAGGGTCCAGAGAAGGGCCACAAAGATGATCAAAGGACTGGGAAGTCTGTCATATGAGGAAAGGTCGAGAGAATTTGGTTTGTTCAGCCTTGAGAAAAGAAGGTTTAGGGGAGACCTTATCACCAGGTTCCAGTATTTAAAGGGTGGCTACAAAGAAGATGGAGACTCCCTTTTTCCAAGGAGTCATATGGAGAACATGAGGGGTAATGAGTTACTCTTGGAGAGATTGCAATCATACACAAGAAGAAAATTTTTCACGATGAGAACAATCATCCATTGGATTAATCTCCCCAGGGAAGCAGTGTGTTCACCTACATTGGACACAGAGTGCTGGGCCATCTTGTTTAGACCATGGTTTTTCCAAGGAAGGTGCGCCAGATGACCCCTGAGGTCCCTTCCAACCTGATTTTCTATTCTATACTATGATTTAGTTTTATACTGGTCCAGTATACTTTGTTCATGTGTGTTTGTTTTGTTTTGGTGTTTGTTTTTGTGTTTTGGTTGTTTGTTTTTTTTTTTCCTTTCTTTAAGAACTCCTAAGTTCATGGAGTTGTGAGGTGGTGACAGATGTGAGCAGAATTAATCTGGTGACTTGCCTGCCAATTTTGGTTGCTGTAAATAGCTTTGTGGACTTGCATGCTGCTTTATTATACAGTATTTCCAATTTCAGTCTTGATAGAATGACTATAGAATTGTATATTATATTCTAGATACAGAACAGTAGTAAAGTGGAGTGACTGTTAGCTGAGGAAAAACATCAGAAAATAAACTGAGCATTTAAGGGCTCCAGGTTTTTAGTCCAACTGTGGTTGGAATTCTTGTTGCTGTGATCTGAAAGCTATTCCTGTTGAAGAGAAGCTCTGTGAGCACGTGAAGTAAGTCACTGGGAGATGAGCTGTCTCAAAGCTCATGCTAGCAGTTGAGTTGCAAGGCCCTGTGTTTATGCACATGATCACTATCCATGCTGTCAATACATAAATTTGTATAAATACTGTGTGTCGACATCCTGCTCCATCTCTCTGTAAACTGTATACCTGTGCATCCACAGGAGATCAAAGGCACTGAAATGGTTCTATTGAGAGTAGCTGCAGCATGACATCTTTATCTGGAAGAACAGAAGGACCACAGAGCCTTTCTCTGTTGTAATTCTTCCCTTAATAGAGAAAGTTAGGCAGGAGCCCAGAAGAAACTCCAGGAACAGCATTCAAAAAGGAGGAGGAAGTGGAGAGTGGTCATGGTACTCCATAGCTTTTGATTGTGAAGTGTTGTCAGAGATTGAAATGAATCTGCTTATCTGACTGACCAGGTTGGAGTAACCGTGATAAGGAAGAGGTCGAGGTGATTATTCCTATAAAGGAATTGAACAGTAGAGTGAAGCATCAGTTAAGCTTAACATAGTTGAAAGGTCTTGGAATTGTCTTTTACTTCTCGACACCACTAAATTCCTCTGGCATAGACACAGAAAAGACTAAAACAATGCAGAAAGAGGTGAGCCATTCTGAACTCCTTGCCTATTCATGAGGTCAAAACCAGGATTTCTTGATTAAATCACACCTCTGATGAGCATCGTGCTGGGACCCTAGTTTCTGTTTAGGTATGCCTAGGTGATCGAATACTTCATTCAACAGCTAAAACTTGTAAAAATATTAATTAAACTCATACGGGGAAAGTAGCACCCTCTTTTGCAAACCTGTCTTAAGCTGGCTTCCCCAGACTAAATTGTAATTTACAGTCTTTTCAGATGAAGGGAGCAAGGAACATAAAATGATGGCCTGTGACTTATATAAGCAACCTTATGTTGCCTTTCAATGTATATGTGATGGGGAAAGATTATGAAAACTGAGGAAATAAAAAATGTTGAAAGTCAAAATAGTAATATGAAGAGAAATCAGAATAACACTTTTCATGGAACCATCTGTCTATAATAAACTCCTGCATTTGTCCTTCCTCCACAGAAGTATTTATGAAGTTTGGATATCACCTGAACTTTTAAACTTTTCTGTTTAGATCTTTAGTTCACTTGCTGTTGATAATGGAAATGAGACTTTGCTTTCTAAACTTACAGAGAATACTTTGGTAAAACTTAGTAGCCTGATAATTTACAGTTCGTATCTTCTAATACATGTTTCTGGTGTGTGTGCAATTTCCAGGCTGGAAACTATGATGCTTGTTTACAACACCTAAATACCCTCCAAGACATAAACAAAGATGACTACAAAATAACTTTGAATACTGCTGTTGCAGAGTTCTGTAAAAGTAACCAGACTACAACAGACAATTTGAGACAAACTCTAAACCAGCTGAAGAACCAGGTAATGACATGGTACTTGATTCTGAGTATTATTAGGCATGGTGAGATCTTCCAGTGAAAGAGGAATAAAGCTCCTGCCCCTTGTCCTCTAGATTTAATAAAGGAATAAGTAACATCACTTCTAAAACTCTGAGTGTGATCATTTAGGACACTTCTTACCATTATGTTTTTAGTTATTGTTATGTTTTTAGTTATTGTTGAAATTGATCTGAAGCTGAAATATTTGACATAATAACCTTAGAAAGATCTTCTGTGTTCTTTCAGTAGAATGTTCCTTAACCTGAATTAGTTTGTGAGATAATAGGAAAGTGAAAATGTTACTACTCAACTGATGGCTTTCTATTTCATGATAACTTTTTTTTCTAGGCTTGTGTGAAGGAACAAGAAAATTTAATAGTTTATTTTACTGACCTATCTCTAGACAAATTAACACCTGTGGATTATTTATTTTTAAAATATTTGACAATGTTAAAAATCATAGATATTTGAGGTTTAATTCAGTCAGTGCTTTTTTTCTTCAGGTTCACTCTGTTGTTGAAGAAATGGATGGTTTAGATGATGTTGAAAATAGTATGCTGTACTACAATCAAGCTGTTATTTTGTATCATCTGCGTCAGTATACTGAAGCTATATCAGTTGGGGAGAAGCTGTACCAGTTTATAGAGCCTTTTGGTATGTAGACAGAAGCAACAAATACAGAAAGATGATTCAGTCTTTCTCACTATCAGACAGGTGATTTTTAATCTGCCTAATATGGTTCTAAAAAGGTAGGCTTTGTAATGAAGAATATGGCTTATTTTTTATCAAGGATAACAATCGAATTTGGGGGGAGGTACTTCAGAGACATTTGGCAGACAAATATAATGGAATTGAAATAGATTTTTGGCAGCTTTAAAAGGTATTTGTGTAAATACTATGTACAAAGTAGTTAAATGATTTAAAATCTAGTATTTTGAATTATACAACTTCATGGCTGGGTGTGTATTTGTCAGACTACTTATGTTTTTAAATAGCTGTGTTAGGTCATGCATAATTGTGTGCTCATATCCGAGTATAAACTCTCCAGGTATGACCCTATGAACTATGGCACCCTGTGCAGTGGAATTGCCATACTTGTATGAAATAACTTCATAATCTGTGTTGAATTTTAGAGATCACAAGGCTGAGGGGTGTACGGATGTGTGTCTCAGTAAATTAAGTAAATGCTACCATGTTTCTCCTTCAATTCCTCCCAGTTTTCAGTATGCCTGCTTGGGAATTACTCTGTGAAGCTAGCCAATCAGAGAGGTGTTTGTATGGAATCCTTTTAAATTCTGTGGGATTCTATCTATGCATATGACTAGCTGTCCGTTTAGGTGCTGGATCTTTGGTGCTGATCTGCTGATACCAATTCTCAAAATCTATAAACATGAAATACATGTTAAGCTGTCTGTCATCTATGCGTTTATGCTAATGCCATTTGAATGGTGCCATTGAATTGAGAGCTGTCTGAACAACAGAGCCCAGAGGGTTGTGATCATCAGTGCAGTCTAGTTGGAGGTCTGTAACTAGTGGTGTTCCCCAGGGGTCAGTACTGGGTCCAGTCTCGTGCAACATATTCATCAATGACCTGGATGAAGGGACAGGGCCTGCCCTCAGTAAGTTTGATAATGATCCAAAACTGGGAGGAGTGGCTGATACACCAGAAGGATGTGCTGCCTTTCAGTAAGACCTGCAGAGGCTGGAGACTTGGGCAGAGGGACCTAATAAAGTTGTGTAGAGTCCTGCACCTGGGGAGGAATAACCACCTGCACCAGTACGGGTTAAGGGTTGACCTGCTGGAAAGCAGCTCTGCAGAGAAAGTCCTTGGAGTCCTGGTGGGCAACAAATTAACCATGAGCCACCAGTGTGCCCTTGTGGCCAAGAAGGCCAAAGGTATTCTGGGGTCCATTAAGAAGAGTGTGACCAGCAGGTCCAGGGAGGTTCTTCTCCCCCTCTATTCTGCCCTAGTGTCTCAGGTTCATGAAGGATTCCTAGTTCACAAAGAACAGCGCTCACACACACAGCTAATAAGCAAAACCAATTTTATTCAAGCACTCCCACACATAGCTAATAAGTAAAAGCAATGTTACTCAAGCAAACTCAACTAGTTACGTAACATCCCCACATACATACCATCCCCATGGTGGCAGACAAACAGCTGAGCAGGAGGAGGGCATGTAGCATGGTGCTCAGAAAGAGGAGTCAGTAGGTCCTAATGCCTTCTGTAGGGCATCCCCTGGGGTGTGGAAATGACTCCCGTGTCAGTGCATGCGTGGCCAGCACATGCACAGAGGCTGAACAGTATTTTTCTACCCACAGTGGCTAACAGCGGTCATCTCCCCTGTTGCGTATGTATGGGGCACCTCTGGTGGTCATTATATTATCAATCTTCAGCTCCCTCATCCCGTCCTTGAGATGTCCTTCTGTTGTTTGGTTCCTGATATCCCTCACCAGACAACAAGGAGCTGTCTAAGACTGGCTGGCTGCCTGATTCCCTTGTGCACCTGCACAGTCCAGACATGGGAGCGAGTACTGTGCTCTCCAGTGCAGTGCAACAGCAGATGGTGTGCTGGAGGGCTGCAACAACGGATCAACATTTTGCAGTACAGATACACCTAGTCAGGACACATCTGGAGTACTGTATCCAGTTCGGGGCTCCCCAGTTCATGAGAGATGGAGAACTACTGGTGGTAGTCCAGTGGAGACTGGATGATTGAGGGACTGGATTGAGGGACCTCTCTTACAAGGAAAGGCTGAGACACCTGTGTTTGTTTAGCCTGGAGAAGAGAAAACTGAGAGGGGATCTTATCAATGTTTATAAATATCTGAAGGGTGAGTGTCAAGAGCATATGGACAGATCTTTTCAGTAGTGCCCAGTGAGAGGACATGGGGCAACAGGCTCAAACTGGAACACAGGCAGATCCACCTAAACATGAGGAAAAACTTCTTTACTGTGAGGGTGACAGAGCCTGGAACAGGCTGCCCAGGGAAGTTGTGGAGTCTCCTTCTCAGGAGACTTTCAAAACCTGCATTGGCGTGTTCCTGTGTGGCCTGCCCTGGGTGATCCTGATCTGTCGGGGGGGTTGGACTCGAGGATTTTCAGAGGTTCTTTCCAACTCCAACCATTCTGTGATTCTGTGAATTGATAATCTTTTTTTCATTTTTTAAAAAAATTTATTTTATTTTACTTTTGGCATTATATGTACTTATCTACAATATGTAGATGTCTGCTTTTTTTTTATTATGTAATGTGTTGATTTTCCTCATAATGTTGCATAGATGCACTTCATAGGATTTTTTTTTTTTCTTTTAGTCATGTTTGGACAGTTTGGTATTAAAGCTGTAAAATCATTTTTACTTTGTTTTATATAGAAGAGAAGTTTGCCCAGGCTGTGTGCTTCTTGCTTGTAGACTTATACCTGCTAACTTACCAAGCTGAGAAAGCCTTGCATCTGCTTGCTGTCCTGGAAAAAATGATTTCACAGGGCAACAATAACAGCAAGAATGGAAAAAATGAGGTAAGCTTAAAATCATATGAATGCTACTAAGTCTTTACAAGAAGTATGCTTTAACTCAATCCAAAGTTACTCTTTTAAAATACTTTTGAATTATAAAACTGTTAGATCACCTGTAACTTCAACAATTTGTATGTGTAAGTAACTGAGTTAATTGTATACAGCAGCTGTTTATTTCCTCTCTTTCACCCTTTTCTCTTACTCCTAGAGAGCTAAGAAGTGTTTCTTAAGTCAGAGACTTGCATTGGGAAGACAGTTATCCTCAGGGTCAATTAGACATAGTTTCCCTTGTTTCTCTTGGATTATGACCATGTAAGGAACATAAGTTTGAAAGGGAATTCAGCATCAGAGAGAAATTGCAGTTGTGTACCGTAGTATGGGAAATAAAGCATCTTTTTTACATAGTAACTGAAAACATGAGGCACACTTTCAAATGCAGTCTTTGGCATGCATCCTTTGGCAAAATCAATAGAATGAGTAGGGGCTTGAAAGTGAAAAGAGGACATAGTCTTTCCTGTTGATGGAATGTCACACTTAAACATATTATCTTCAAGTATATAGTAATTCTACTAAAGAAAATATTAAGGAGAGACTCTAGAATGTACATATCATCCTTCTGGGTAAGAGATTTCTTAAAATAACTCAATGCAGACCAACACAGCATAACACTAATATTAATAGAGAATTCTGCTCTTCACGGGCTGGTGTAGTTGTCTCTGGATTTTGATTGTTAAGCTCAAATTACAGTATTTGGTGGGACTTTCTGAGTATTAAATATTTTTTTCTTCTTCCCATGAGATTCATAGAAATAGGTTATGAAACAATCTGTAACTGCATTTAAAAGGTGACTAATAATAACACTTACCTTTTTTTCAGTCAGCTAATAATACAAATAAAGATTCCTTGAATCAAAAAGCTGAAAGTGGAGCATCGATAGAAGTTGCTAAATCTAAGATACATCAGGTAAGCATCTGCATATTATTTGTAAAAGAACATTAGTTCAAGTTTTTCTTAAAACCGACTTCCATCTGCTTCAAATCTAGTTCAGCATGAATCGTGATCCTCTGTATCTCCTTGAGTTTCATCTTGTAAACCAACAGAATGGTTTTATCTAACTCCTCCTTTTTGTAAGATCTATATACAGGAAAAACTGACCTAACACAAAACCCCTCTATTTCAGTCACTGCAGTTTATCGTATTATTTTTTTTTTAACTTCAGTTAGCTGCACTGACTTTGTATCTGTCAGCCCTCAAACAGTCTAAATCAGCAGAGGTTTTATTTCATTGTACTGTTCCATAGAAAAATACATGAAGAAACAAAATGCTTCTCTGTCAGCATTCACTTCTTGATGTTTTTAGTTCAGTAGGTAAATGTCTGGGATTAAGAATTTAGATTATTTTAATTACTTTGTCATTTTCAGGGCTAGTACCCGTGTTTGAATATTGAGTAGCTGTTGACCACTGAATAAAATGTGAATCTGCTTACTGTAAATATGAAGCCTATAAATTTGTTGAAAGTCTCAATAGGATTCCTTTTTTTAGGGAGGCTTTTTTAACAGCTTTTTACTACCTATTTTTAAGAAGTATATAAAGAATTCTGTATTAAATATCTAGATAGGGTTCATCTTGCAAACCTGCACATTACAGTTTTTTATTTGACAAACTTAATTTTTTTAACAGTATAAAGTAAGAGCCTATATCCAGATGAAGTCACTAAAAGCATGCAAAAGGGAGATCAAGTCTGTTATGAATACAGCTGGGAATGTAAGTATTCTTTCTAATCTACATCTGTTCTCTATCTTAAAACTGAATTTGCTACCTTTCTTTACAAAGAAAGGTCTTATTGAGGATGGATGTCTGAAATAATGCTGTATGTAGTCAGTTGGGTTCGTAATCTCCTTTCTGCAAGTGTAATTAATGTAGAATTCTCTTATTTGTGCTGTTGTCAGTTACTCAGAAAAATGCCCTTTGTTAATGATACCAAAGTAACAGTGAAACACTATATAATAAACAGGTTCAGTTTGCTTTATAATTTAAGCAGCACAAAATAACTTTTAGTTTGCTATAAATATTATGGGTATTACAAACTTCTGATGTCATTGGTTGTTTAGGCCAGTTCATAGAAGTTTAATTCTGGGATACAGAGTTTTTGGAGTTTTTTCTTTTTTGTTGCAATTTTGTGGGGGTTTACTGCTTGCTAGAAGGTGGTTTCTTTTTTCATATAGGAGTTCTTGACTCAGAATTACGTCTGCCATCCCAGATAAATTCTACATTAACTGTGAAGCAGGGAATGGGAGGAGAGCATATCCCTTTTGTTGCCAGTCTCAACAGCTGCTAGTTAGACAGAAATCCTTCTGGATCATGAGGTCTCTGTTGTCAGACCAGGAAGATCACAGACCAGGAGGAAGTTGTTGAACTCCGCAGAGAGGGAAGTGTGGGGAGGAATGTACTAGAAGACAGATTGGAGAAAGATCCTCTTAATCAAAAGGAGATCCTCTGCACTTGCCATTGCCATGACAGAGTTCTCTTGAATAAGTTGAGTTTTATAGTAACAAAGAGTATTCACAGTTTTGTGGTTCACAGGAGGTGTGTTAATCATGTGCTCAACAAAGAAATTCTGCTCCCTGAAAGTATTAGGGCCTAAGCCCAGGTATTCTTAAAATTGCAGCAGAGGCAAGCTGTGGAGTTACTTAACACTAGCAGTAGAAGTCATAAAATGAGATCATTAACTGTTGTTTTCTCCTTCACAGTCAGCTCCTTCTCTCTTTCTTAAGAGCAATTTTGAATATTTGAGGGGCAATTATCGTAAAGCAGTCAAACTTTTAAATAGTGCAAACATTGCTGAACATCCAGGATTCATGAAAACAGGTAAAACAGAAAACCTTCATCCTACAAGTACTTATGTGTAGTGTAATAGGACTACTCACTGATAATAATTTTAAGCATATTAATGATTAATTAAGGGGTAGGCCCTGAATATCACGGGTTTATACACTGAATATGTTTTCTTGTGCTCCTTCATGTAATTCTGTTGTGTTTTTCATTGAATGTTCTGCTAGACAATGCAGTGGTTGTCTTGTGAAATTTAAAGCATCGATTGAAAAATATGGGAGAAAGCTGTGTACCAGTAGAAAAGATTAAAAAAAAACCAACTTGTACTGTAAAACTACTTAATTTCTTTACTACTTTGTTCAGTTCAGTTTTTGTGATAGTACTCTGAAGTTCTTGTGCTGCAAGGTCTTTTGTCTAGTAGATATTGCTGCATAGATTGCAATTACATACTAGAAGTCGCAGAGTTGCCCCCCAGTAAGTTTTTTAAATATCTGTATTTACAGACAAGTTTCATAGAAAACATTCAAAATATTGGTCATAATGCCTATTCAGGCATATTTTTGACACTTTTAAAAGAATTTACTGTAACATTTTTCTGACAGTTTTTATGCCTAATAATTTTCTGGTAAGTTTTATTTTCATTTAACTTTTTTTCACAGTAGAATGTTCACTTAATAGTCTTCCTAGGTTATGATTAAAATGTCTGGTTAATTTGTTAATGGTCTATTTCTTGATTATTTACATTTTTAGGGTGTTTTTTCTTTTTTTATCAGTGGTAGCCCTGTAAAGCTTTGGTAACCAGCAGATAAGTCAAAATTTTAATTTTCTGTCCTTTATTATTTAGAGGAAACTTCTTACACTGTTATCTACACATGATATATTTAGGAAGGAGAGTGCATTTCCTGCTTGTAGAGTTAAGCTGACATATTTGTTTATTCTATAAAACTTAGGCAGATAACATCATTTGAGAATTCCTTTTTTCAAGAGCCATCTGCTAGAAAACTTGGAAGTGCTTGCACACTAAGTTCTATGAAAACCTCCAGGTGAACTTACTTCAATTTGCAATCTATCAAATTGGCTTATACCTCTGTCTCCTAGAATATGGTGCACAAGATCCGTCAGTCTGTAGCTGCTTGTATGTAGGTCATTTCAGGTCAACTGTTCAAGAGAACTAGAATGGTATACAGAAAGGTAGGTTGTTTAAAGGCTTGTGAGGCAGGGACGTAACGTGTAATCCATGGACAGCTCCATGAAGAACATGTTTAATGGGCCACCATAATATATTGATCCATGCAAGACTGGTGGGAGCATTTTGTGGGGCCTAGTGACATTATTCAGTTTACAAAAATTAAACTGTTTGCTGTTCTTGCAGGTGAATGCTTAAGGTGTATGTTCTGGAACAATCTTGGCTGCATTCATTTTGCAATGGGAAAGCACAATTTAGGAATTTTTTACTTTAAAAAAGCCTTGCAAGAAAACGATAATGCATGTGCACAGCTAGGAACGGGCAGCTCAGATCCAGGTAAGATTGTAAGAGATGAAAATAGATGATGGAAGAAGGGTGGGTGAATGAAGAAAATAGCGAATAGAAGCTTTCAGTAATTATCAGGAAAATTTTGGTTCCATCTTTTTGCAGAAGACAAGATAAGGAGGATGACAATTTTTATTGTAACTTGATTTCAGAGTTTAATTGCTGCTGCCAAAATTATGAAGTATGATCTTTTTGGGTTTTTTTCTGTTTTCTTTGATGCGCCATGGGGCTGGGGCAATTGCTTCTCTCTCATGTACAATCTTTGACCATTAGTCTGGGAGATATGATGAAATAAAGTTTCTATGGCCTATTATGCCTCATTAAAGATGCTATTTGTAGTCCTGCTAACAGTAGGTAGAATCATCAGGACTTGAACGATGTGTGGTGTTTCTTTTTGTTTGTTTTGGGTTTTTTCTTAACTTGGAAGATACAGAAAATGTGGAGTGTGATACTGTTAAATTAGCATTTGGAAATGGTGTATTTCTCAAACGTTTGTAATGCACAATTCCCGGGCATGCATGAGAAACATTTATCTGTTGTTTAGATTTATGGCTAGTTTTTGTCCATCTACTTTTGTTGGAAGTACACAAAAGACAGGAAAATAAACATTATAAGTTTTCTTGCTCTGATTAATAGTACTTAAAGTTTGTTTTTTTCCCCTCTTCTAAGTAAATGATTTCATAATGAAGCGTGGAAAATATAGGTTTTCTTGCTCTTATTAATAATACATAAGGTGTTTTTTTTCCTCTTCCAAGTAATGATTTCATGATGAAGTGGTATTTTTTTTTTTATTTCTTGTTTTCTTTAAAATCTAGTCACTATCATGCACTTTGTGTTGCAGTTTGTTTGGGTTTTTTTTCCTATTTCTCCCCTGGCCTTATACCTAAGTGCAGTCTTTGATGCCAAACAGAAAATGGTTTATGCTTGTTACAGCAAAGCGGTTTTCTTCTGGAATTTATATAAGTAACAAAGATGTGTATTGTCACAAATCTGGATTCTATGTTATTATATAACATTCATTTCGAGTGACAAGAAATATAAGTGGTTAGCATTTAAGGTACTTCAACCTTTAGTAAGAATACAGTGAATTTGTCTTTGATACCAGCTTTGATGTGGAAGGGATTTATTTAGAGGGAGACTAGTGACTTTTTGCAATGAACGTGAGTTTTTTGGTAGTTTTTGAGGTGTTTCCCACACAGTTTCCCTCCTCGAGTTATGTTTTCTGCTCTTCTGAACTGCACATCCAATATGGTGCAATCCTTTTCTGCAGGTAAAAAATTTTCAGGGAGACCCATGTGTACACTACTGACTAACAAACGCTATGAGTTGCTCTACAATTGTGGAATTCAGCTCTTGCATATTGGGAGGCCCTTAGCTGCCTTTGAATGCCTAATTGAGGCAGTCCAGGTTTATCACTCAAACCCTCGTCTTTGGCTGAGAATAGCAGAATGCTGCATTGCTGCCAATAAAGGGGTAAGTAGATTTGAAAATTCCTTATTTTGATTGTCGTTATGAAATACATGTGATCACAAAAAAGAAGAAATAATACCTTGAGTTGAACTAAGCATTTGAATGGCCTAATGTTGCAATATCTCTCTGTAAGTCTGGATTAATTATTTTTGTGTATATGTGTGTTTGCATGTTTAACCTGAAGCTGCAACAGGTGAAGGAAAATCACCATAGAAAAAAAAGTCTTGAGACCCAGTGCTTCACTTTTCTAAGACCAGAAGAAATTGAATAGATTATTCAAAAGATTGGCATGAGATGGAACTAAAGCACCTGGGTAGCTTTAGAGCCGCTCTTCTGTAAAGTTTTAAGTTTTTTGCTGGAGAGACTTGTAAGTGTGACTTTTGTTTTGGCAGTTTACTGTCACACCCCTTCAGCATTCAACTCAGATTATGAGTCCTGAATTGAAGTACATTAGATTTCTCCAAGTTATTGGTTGATTTACATTACTTTGTCTTGAAATAATGTAGGGGTACCAATAAAAAAATTATTTGGAAATAAACTTGTATTAGTCTCTAATGAGGCATCACTTTATAACTGGAAGCAATATGTTCTTTCTGTAGTGAATGCTCTCTACTTAAAATTAGATACTAACAATAATATTTGGGCTTACTATTTATGGATATTTTATGATGCCTCAGCTTTCCACACTCATTTGAAGTTAGTTGCAAAGTCTTGAGGTTTTATGTATGTTTATATATACACAAAACCCATATAAAATTGAAAACAGATAACACCAACAAAAGACAATCCCACAAGTAGTTCTGTCTTTTTTTTGTGTGTGAACAGAAGAATTAACTTGCTCAAAATCTTTTCCTGTACTACTTTTCATATTTCCAAGAATTTCTGTTCCTGGATTGTAGAAATAACAGGTTGAAATTGGAATCAGTGACTGTAGTGTTCAAGGAAGGAAAATTTCATGGCTGCTCTTGGAATTTTGATATTCACTTTGAGGCTTGATGTACAGAAACAACTTTAACTTTCGTTGCCAATACTTTGAGGTAGAAGGGTTGGTGTTTTGATTTTATTTTTTTTTTCTGGAAAATTTTTTACTGAAACGTCTTGGATTGTTATGTTTAAACTCTAGGAATTGCATTAATGCTTCTGAAATTATGAGGTTCTAGCTAAAATTTTAGCTGGAGTAGTAGGAGAAAACATACATCAATCCAGTAGAGATTCTTTGTCTCTATTTCAAGGCTAGCTACTACTGTGTAGAAGGTATGTTGATACTGTTTTAGCAAACAGTAAGGCTATTTTCTTTGTTTTATTGAATAAGTTTATTGGATCAGACAGATGAATAATCTTATTTAAAAACAAAATGTAGGACTGAATCCTATAACATTATTGAAAGATGCAAAGACTCTTGTAGAGGACTATTAAAAGTATTTGGTTAAAGAGAAGCTACCTTCCTAAGATGTTATTAATTAATTATTTACAGTTTTCTTAATGTATGAGTAATACAAAATCGTTAAACTACTATTTGTTTTTTTAATTTTGTCTACTGTAAACCCGCTATCTAAATTCAGATGTGACTTCATTTTATGGGACTAGAGTAGATGAAGATAACAAGATATGCTCTGATTTCCACTGCAGTCTTTGCATGTGGTTTTCCTTCTCCATGCAGCCAAAACAAATTTAAAGTCTCATTATTTCCTCAATGTATTGCTACTAGAGATTGAGAAGGGTGAGGCTGCGGTGTGGCTAACCAAGTGGCATAGGTTCAGGAAACCGAGATCAACCTTCTCCATGATCTCAGCCGCTGTGGAACGGAATCTCTAAGTGCTTAGATTTGTCATTCCTCCGATGACAAGAGAAAACCTGCTGACAGCAGATGTAATGCATGTCTATTGGGACTTCTTAGTTTCAACCTGTTGATCAATATCCATTTAGGATAAGCCCATATGTTAAAATTCAGAGGAGTGAGGACAGGATTGTTCATTCTTAGAACAGAAACTAGCACCAAAATAGTATGTCTGTTCACTTACTTCTAGGTAAAATTAAGAAATACTGTATTTTGATTCTTTGTTCAGCTGTAATTCACCCTTCCTGTGTGTGGGTGGCATGATATAATCTAGAATTGCATGATCCCATGCAGTTATTTCCACAATATGCCCATTTCACTTGGCACAACAGATGGGTGGGATTAATTGAACAAGTGGCTATATTCACTGTTTTATTTTTTTCCCCCCACCCCTCAATTCTGTTCTCCCTCTTTGAGTGGCCTCTGCACACTATCTGAATCCTTCCAAATACATAATTTGTTTATTTTCCCCTGGGAATTTCAGTGGTGCTCATTATTTTGGTGTGTCTATTTCAGAAAACTTAAAGATATCCGCAGCTTTAGGGATGAGGTTTTCTTATGTCGCTATTTCACAAGTGCAGTGTTGAAGTTTCAGCAGTGTTGGGTCAAAACCACACTGACTTTGTGTATGTGCTAGCTGTTGTCAGTTCTGAGTTTTACAATGCACAGCGAATGCAGGAAGAGCTACTTTCTTCATACTCATTTTACAATTTTTATTGTCTGCCCTATTGGTTACCAGGAAAACTTAAATAAAGAAGACACAGGTGATCATCTCTGGTAGAAAGCTTGGTATGAGAGACTGGATTAGAATAGGTTTTGTGGCAAAAAAAATCCAAACAAGCAAACCAAACAAGCTAGGATTCTGTTTACAGGGGCAGTGTTTTAGCAGTCTCGAAAAGGGAAATAGAGACCCTCAAGGGGCACTTTATGTACTGCAAACTCACCAAAGCAGGAGATTGTGCCAGGCTCCTGAAGCCTTGATTTCTCCCTACTACAGTTACAATGTTGTGTGGTGTACCAGGGAGCTTGAATTCATGTCACAAAGACAGCTTGTTCTTTCCTGAATTTGTAATCTTTTAAAAGGAAAAAAATGCTGTTAATACTAAAGGCAAAATAAAGGGTGTCTTTAAATTATAAGATAGATTTGCCACACTGCAAGTGAGGCTTTAAAATTAATAGTGTTCTTAATTTGACCTTGTAACTCTATTACAATAATATTCTTTGATATCTAAGTAGAAATTAATATTTATGCTCTAAATGCCATATAGAAAAGTAATTTTACTGAAGCTGGTTTTCACCCACTTTAGTAATTTAGTTTAGAAAATATAGATGAACCTCATTCCAATTCTGCAATTTTTTAAACACTTTTTCCAAAACATGTGTTTCATATCCAAACTCGCTGTATTTTTTTTGACGGTAAATGCCATTATAGTGTCAATATACTTCACAATAGCTTATGATACGTTTTCTGAAAAGTGATAGCTATTTATAAAACAGTTTTATGATAAGTTTTTCCTTACATTGGCGACTCTTCATCACTCTACTTTACATCAACAAAGCTGTTGAGATGGCTAATGGTGAACCAAACAAACCAACACCAGTAAATATGGCACAGAGGTAATTCTTGGGCCAAACAATTAGTATGCTTTAAGTTCATTTGACCCCTAGAATGTTTGCATGCTCAAAAATCTGTTGAACAAGTTAATTTAATGTAACTTTGCGTATGTTGTGGTTCAGCTTCACACTTTCCATGCCCTTGAGAGCAGCATTTTCAGTGAGCATTTTGAATGCTGTGTAAGCAGGGAGAGAAGATGGCAAGTGTTATAGTGCCAATTCTGAATACTACTTGGCTCATTGTAAGATTTCTTTGTAGACATCCTAGCAGTTCTTTTAATACAACTTGGTTCATTGTTCTTTTGCTTTCAAAACAGAGGAGAAAGTAGGTCAGTAGGCTATCAGACAAGCTGTCAGAACTAATCCGTGGTTACACCGTGCAGTTAAATCCCTCTGTAACACAAAGACAATAGGAGATGCCTGATTCTTCATGGTAGTTAGGATGTAAAACTGTACCCATATAAACTATTGAATCTTACCTTTTGGCAGGGTTCAAAGTCGTCTTCCAGCCTTCACTTATTTTCTCAAGCTTTGATATTTTAGTTCTTTTTTTTTTTTTTTTCTTTTAGACATCAGAGCAAGAGACTAAAGGTCTTCCCAGTAAAAAGGGAATTGTGCAATCTGTGGTAGGTCAAGGCTACCACCGTAAAATAGTCCTAGCATCCCAGTCAATACAGAATGCTGTTTATAAGTAAGTATGCTCTCCATGGGCTCTTTATTTTGTTATCACAGCTTTGTTAAGGATATGTATCTGTTTATCAGGAGTTTTTAAGAGTGTCACGAAGTATCTGTTCATTTTGGCATTACCAATGTGAAGAGAGAGGCATGCTAACATGCTTGGTGAGTCCTACTTAAAGATCATTTTGGATGCCTCTCTATGACGGCCAGCAGAGGGCTTAACTGTGTATTCATTGTAACTCAGAAGGCCTTTAAAGCTTAAAATTGATTCCTCTGATATTTTTATTTCCAGTTATCCAAATGTGTCCTCTTTTTATCATTTGAAAAAAACACACCATATTTTTAGTAATCCACCCCAGTAAAATGCGGGAAGAATCTAGTTGCTCTGTCATAAAACTTCAGGAAGTGAAAAACAAGAGAGCTTGTAATTATGTGGTTGAATCTGCCTATTCTATTTGGGCATCATGGTGTACTTTCCATATATAAGAATAGCAAGGTACAGTGATAAATTAAATGTGCTATATTAAAAATTATTTAACTTCTTTAGGATAAAGTTTTCTCTGCATTCAGATCTTTCTGGAGCTCTGCTTTTATTTTTTTTCTTTTATTTTAGTAGGATTGCTACTCACTGGCTAACTTCTGTGTCTCTTTAAGTGATGGGCAGTCCTCAGCAATACCTGTAGCCAGTATGGAATTTGCAGCAATTTGTCTAAGAAATGCCTTGCTGCTACTGCCAGAAGATCAGCAGGAGCCAAAGCAGGAAAATGGATCCAAAACTAGTAATCAGCTGGGGGGAAATACAGAAAACAGTGAAAGCAGTGAAGCATGCAGGTAAACAGAATCACATATAAACTTTTCTTTTTGTCCAAAGAAACTCTTGGTTGATTCTCTTAGCACTGTTGGGATATCAGGGAAGTCACTTAGCTGTGTGCTGATTTAATTACTGGTATGCTAATTTTATTCTAAAGTACTGAGTTAATTCCTACCACTTATAATAACTTCAATAAATTGGACAGTGAAATTCTTCTTTTCACTGGCCATCTTATTATCTGTGCTGCAAATATGTTTTCCCGTAACGTCCTGCAGTGCATATTGGTATTTCTCTAATTGTAAATAAAGTTTCAGATGCTGCAGTGATTTTGTGTGTTTGCACATGTGCCATGTACTTAATTCAATATGTAAATGTCTAGCAACTCAGTTGGAAACATTTCCCCATGATCAGATTTGACATTCATTGGCCCTAGGATTCTTGGTTGTATTTGTTTTAGGCTAGAAATGGGAAACTAGATTTAGAAGATGGATACGAAAGCAGCATGGAGCTACAGCTTCATAAATTGCATTTTACAAAAAAGTGTTTAAGAAACAAATGTCTCTTTCTTGAAACTTCAGAAAAAGTAACTTGTAGACAACGTATGTTAAATAGCAGGAAGGTGTTTTAACTATTTTTTGTTGTGTTCCCAACTTCCTTTTGAAGAGTAACTTTATTGGCCGAAGCCTGCACTTTCAGTAATGACCATCTTGAGAAGGGAAGAGTTACAGTAACTAATATGGAACAAGTGGCTGTTACAACTTCAGCTATTCAAGAGAGTAGTGAAAAAAAAACACAATGTTTTTGTCAGACCCAAGTACAGATAAATTTTAAGAAGATCTGTTTATCGTGGTTTACTGCACTTGTGCTGTGTTGCAGTGGCACAATGTGCACCCCCATGTATATTCTGAGGTTACCTGGGGATAGACTAGGGCTGGGAGTTGGTGGCTGCTACTGCTATAACAATATCTGAAGACTGTTCTCTGTAACCTTTTTTCCCCAATGACAGTCTTTCCAGTCAAGTAACCAGATGATTTCTTAAAGTCAAGGCAGGGGAGGATGTATGTGTGTTGGGTTTACTTTTCTCCTTACCAAGGTTGGAGGTTGTGAACTAGCTTCCCATATATGCGTCCCATGGAGATGAAGCTTCTATGGTTTAAATGAGACTTTAGTTTTAAACTTCTGGGGCCCACTAAGGGCCAGCGATAAAAATGAAATGGTGGCCCTTATTCACAGAACACAGCTTTTTTTTATTTTGTTTTGGGATGGGCCATGGTGTTTGTTTGGTATTGTAGGAGTGAGGAAAGGAAAACATGCCCTGTACAGGAAGATCCTTTAATACCTTCTGGCTTCAAAACCCAATGCTTTTTCAGCTTTAAAAAATAAATAAAAAAAATTCCCTAATATTTCCCAGTGGTCATATCTAGCAACAAAACAGGCTGTTCTTGAATTTGTATGTCGTGTTCTGAAAGGTTCTCTAAGAATTTTTTCCTTCTGACAAGGGAGAGAACAGTAAAACATATAAGGCATTTGAAGCAAATCCCACTAATTGAGCAGGCTGACTCTGAGGCATATTCTTCATTTATTCACAACAAAACTGAATACTTCCAGTGGTTAAGGATATTTTTTAATCTAATTTTTGGCAAAGGGATGAAGTATATACATTGCAACAGCATTCTGTCCAGGCTTGAGTCTGGTGCTGTCTATTTTGAAGGTCTCAGTTAGGGTTATCTTACCTACCTGTAATAAACATATATGAAACTACATCAATGAAAATGTTCTTGTTAGGTGGACAGACTCTGTTAAAATGAAAAAAAAAATAAATCTGAATTGTATTTTATATAAACCTCAGTGTCTCCCTTTGTCAAGGTGCAACTGCTAACCTTCTTTTCAATTCTCATTCCAGAAGACGGTTCTATTTCAGCTTATTGGAGAGTAAAGTTGCAGACTTTTTAATCAGAGCAAATACTTGCTCCCCAGAAATAAACTGTCATTTTCTTAAAGTAGAATTTTAATATTTTTTTAAGACATTTTAAAATAATAAAAATAAAGGCATCTAGAGGTGCAAAGGAAGCTGTAGCCATTTGTGGGTTATCTTTCTACAATATTTATGTAATTAGTTTTTAAGTTGTCTAGGGAGAGAGCTAGTTTACTGGTTTTGTTGCAGGCTAAAAGAAGAGAGGCTACAAAGCAGGGAGTTCTCCATCTCTCCAGCTTAAAGTTCTTGTACTATACCACACTTCAGAAATAGCTTGAGGCTGTGGAGAATGGTATGGGTTGTTTGGTCTGTTGGTCAAATCCTTCCCAGCAAATGTCCCCCTTCTTCCTTCTCAGACAGAACAGTTAGGAAAAAAGCATCTGCCTCAATTTTTGCATAGCTTCATTTCCCTCTTTTCTAGGCTATAGAATTTTTGTTGCCCTTCTAAAAGGGGTGAATAAATAGCAATGCTTATTACATTGAGAATTTAATTAACTTTTTATAGTCACTCCTTATAATTAATACATTGTTTTTATTCTAGCAATAAAAGTCATGAAGGGGATAAATTCATTGCAGCTCCACCTTCTTCTCCTTTGAAGAAACAGGAATTGGAAAATTTAAGGCAAGTAAATAATATAAAAAATACCATGAAATGAGCCCCCTCTTAAAACTGTACTGTGATTGTGGAGTCATCGCTAGTTTTTTGGCGTTTTTTTAGGCACTTGCTGTGTTGAATTGTAGCTGTTAGACAGTCTGAGGATGCCTTTTGTAAATGCATGTGCTTCCTTTCTTCTGGACTTTGAGTCTGAACAAATAGAAACCATCCACAATTTCCATTCAGAAGGTAGATCAGTCTTAATCTGTTTGATCTCACTATTATAGGCTTGACATTCTATATCAGGCAAAACTAAAAGAATCTAGACCCATAAATGAGAGAGCTAAGAACCTGGCAATGGTGGTTGTGATTGGTGGAAGGGCTGGAGATTACGGTACGGTACCTTTTCCCTTTAAGACCATGATAAGGCTAGTTTGGAATTGAGCCCCCACTACATTATATGCTGGTTTGATTTATTTATTTAGGGGGTGGGGAGAAGAAGAAAATGGCAAAAACAGCTATGCTGCTTGCAAATGAGGACGGTGCTATTTACCTTCCTCATCATGGAAGACCATAGGTAAAACTTGACTGTAAATTCTTTTTGTGGTGAGAAGACAAAAAAAAAAACCTTAAAAAAGAGATCCTTAAACTACTTGTTCAGCAGTCAGAGTACTCTCCAAGCAGAACAATTTCCATGTGTCCTAGTAAGTATAACGTTATCTGGAACCTCTACTTTTCCCCAGTGAGATTATTTTTTGCTGGCAGTGCTAATTATTTCAGGTGGCTGCTAGCCCATTGAAAACCTCTCTTACTATAAAGCTTGCAGCTGTTTAGAAAAAAAAAAATATTGTTTTAAGTTTCCATTATGGACAAAGCATAAGAGTAACTTCCCACTTAAACTTTTGGGTAAACACTCCATTCCAGTCTAGCTCCAGATAACCCGTGTTTTATAAAAACCAGCTTAACCTTTACTTTGCTCCACAATATGTAGCAAATCTACTTGTACTTGTTTAAAAGCAATTTAGCAGGAATCTGTGAGGAGACATTACTGAGACCTTGATTATTTATCCTGAAGTGGTACAAGCATGTGCTACTCGAAATAGAAAGTACTGAATTACAAACAATGATGTGGGCTGGTTGTGTTGTGGTTGGTTGGTTGTTGTTTTTTTCTTTCCCTCCTGACTGTTTAAAATGTGGTTGCCACATGTCAAAAATACATGGTGTCACATTGTGAATTTTTTTTTTACTCCTTTTTTTTAATATACAGTCTTTTCTTTCACAATCATCTGTTATCTACCACTGAAACGTGACAACATGTCAGGAAAAGCATATCAGTTTAGTATGAATTACACTGCTTCTGGTAAAGAGCTTCATATAAGGAAAGGAAAATCTTTGATTTTTTTTTTTTTTTTTTTTTTTGCAATACCTGTTTTGGTGGTTAAATCCAGATTACATCTCTAGAGAGTGATTCTGCTAAAACTGTTTCTAAGTTTCTGCAGATAACTGAAAAGTAAAATAGGTTACACTCAAATGTTAGCATCTTCCTGTAGTTTTGCTCACTAAGGAGGTGAGAAAATGAAAATTCTCTTCTAGTCAGAGAAAATTAAGGAAAAAAAATTCTGAATGTTGACAAGGATTATCCTGAAGAATAGATGTTTATTCAATTAAGTTTGTTCCTGTTAAGTCATTGGATTGAAAAACCCTTACTGTAGAATGGAAATGGGCAACATAAGTGTGGTTTGGTTTTTGTTTTTGTTGGCTTGGGTTTTGTTTTGTTTTTGATTTTTTTTTTTCTTGATTTTGTACAGTTGTGTACCCTAGGAAGAGTTTTAAATGACTGACTTTGTCCCCAGATATTTCTTACAATACCATCTAGAAAAGGCTTATGTGTCTAGGTATTGTTTGGTATTGTGTAGTAGTTGAACAGACTATTCTCATAATAAGCAGTAATTCAATTTCAAGATTTTAAAAGAGACACGCAGAAGATTGAGGACACCAAATGTTGCCAAGAATTTATATGTAGGAAGTAGAAACTCCAGATTTTTCTTTTGAGTTTCTTCTAAACAGTTTTGCTCCTTGCTTCTTATCGTCCTCCAAGAAGCCAATCCCCTGCTCTGCTTTCCGCATGTGGTCTGTTTCAGCGCACCAGACCAAACCAACGCTGTTAGGATACATCAAGAGGAAAGGAGTTCTGGTAGACCACAGTGCTACATTTGGAGGATTTTGTAAATTTTCTTTTTTTTTTTTTTTGGTAGTTGAGATGGATAGCAACAGACCTTGTAGCCTTTTTTTTCTCTAGATTGATCAACTTTGTTAAGAATGTTAATTTTTCCCTTCAAAGCAGGTAGAGATAAAAGTTTGATCACCTGCTTTGTCCTGGATAGATGTAAACTGCAAACCCATGCACATGGTCCAAATACTTATTTCTGAAGTGTGCATACTCTAGTATTGTATACAGTATTCCAGGAGCATCACTGATATAGATAATTTCACAGGTAATGCTGTAAGGACCACCACTGCTCACCAATAGACTTTGTCCCTTCTTCACAACTACTGTTTTGCATTGGTTTATCCACTTAAAGGTTGCACTGGTCTGTTTGGCCCTGTCACAATACTGGAAGCTTATGGTGATTATCACCCATAGCTGTTTCACTCTCTTCTTTCTCACTCTCAGCCATTGGTTCTCCCCCCATCCCCCCTTTGCTGGTGCTGAATTTCCCCATTCAGTAAGCACCAGCTGTGTTCTGTATTTCAAAAATTATATTTTGAATTATTTTATCTGTGTTGAAGCACAGTAGATAGTGTTTTTATCCACTGTTGTCCTTAGTTAGGTATTTGAAATTATTTCCTATTAGTGATGTTCTCTAAATGTTTTAGAAGTGCCATTTTTGGTGTCTTCACGGTAAGTTTTGAAGAACTGTATTTGTTCTGGCTTGCCCTTTGCCTGAGAAATAAGCCAAGTCAGATGTGGCGTTGGGGTTCTGTAAACTTGCAGTCAGTGTGGGCTGACAAATCTTGTTGCCTAGACCTACACAAGAGGCTGTTTGACATAATATGGCAGTTAAAAAAACCCCATTTTTCTTTGTCCTAGTGCAAAGGCAGTTTTATTTAGGGCATGTGGAGGCTCAGTGATGCTGGAAGTCTGCCATGCTCAAAGGCGACCTGTGGAGTTTTGTCAGAATCCTGACCGGGGTGAAAAACTAGTTTGTCTTTTCCCTTGTGGTGCAATTCTTCTGCTCTGGTTAGCTGTCAAGTCTCCTGAGCGTTTGGTTTAGCCAGCTCAACAATGGATCCAAGTGCACAAGTACTGCGGGGAAGAAAACACAAATCTTTTCCCTTTCTTTAGGTGGCTGTTGCTAAAAGATTTTGCCATGGCTTAAACTGTGACAAGCCTTAGAGCAGAGGAGTGGTTTGGGGGTTTTTTTTAAACACAGGTTTTGCTGGAGTCACGTGATTGGAATGTGTCTTGTATTTTAATTTGCACTCTCAGAAATAAAAATAGGCTTTAAAAAAGTTCTAGGGAATAGAAGACACATAGCAGTAGCAAGCAGCTCTGCAGGCCTTGACTTGTCACCAGCTGAATACCTTCAGAAACATTTAGCACCTCTGCTGGTTTAAAAGCTATGCTTCCTTAAGGCAGAGACTAAAAGATGCTAGTTAGAAGCAGGCTGTTATTACAGAGATATTCCTCCCCCCACCTCCCTCCCCCAGTCACAACCTTTCAGAAATATTTTAGGTTTGAGACTTGAACCAGGGAAGCTTTCCTCTCCCTCTCACAAGCTTTTGTATGTGTTCAGATTTGATGTGACATTTGGGCAGGGTGTAGAGGAAGTGGGGGGTAGGGAGAAACACTGCAGAAGTTTCTTATCCTGCTTGTGCATAATTAAGGAGCATGCCTCCTGGGAAAGGGGAATAAAGGCACCCCAGGTCCTGCCACAAATTACATGACTTACTGCTGGACTGAAAGTGGGCTTGACAGTTGCCAGAAGGTTGACGTGGTAATAGCCCACCTACAGGTGGGAGAGTCATAGGCTCTCTTCCCCTCACTCCCAAACCCAAGACTCCACTAAGAGGATCTGCTCTTCCTCCCTGGAGAAGGAAGAGAGTCCATGCTCACAGCAAGGTATTGCTGGTAGAGGCTTGTGCCCAGAGAGGCATTGAGCCTGTCCTGAATGGTATCTTGAAAAGTGGAAAATATCCTCAGGTGCTGTGTTTGGGGAAGCAAGGGGGAGTTGGGCTAGATGATCTCTAGAGGTCCTTTCCAACTCCAGTTCTGTGAGTTACTACAAAGTATGAAGCTTGGCCTAATGATGGCATCCTGATGTGAGGTTATTGTTTGAAGGTGGAAAATGTGAGTAGTTCAGATTACATTACAGGAACTGTCACAAATTTTTGGGTTTGGAAAGATAAGAAAGTCTGTGACAGCAACAAAATGCCACGGATCAATCAGAATCTTGGCAGTGGGTTACAGTTCTCAGCTGGAACACAAAATGGAAACTGCCACATTCTCCAGTGTTTAATGTCTCCTGTGTGCAAACATTGTACAATACAAAAATTAAATATGTTACAACTTAATTGATTGCTACTATGTGTCTTTAGATTGTATGTGATCGAAATCTACAAACCTGTTACCTTCTGCTTCAGCAGAAGGGGAGGGCAGGGAAGTACAAATGAGAGATCAAGGCAAAATGAATAAAAAGAGTGAGAAAGGGAAGCTGTCCATGAGAAAAAAGACATGCGGTGAGGTCCATCATTTTTTAAAATCTGTTATTTGTGGTCAAAATTGCAAAATCTTACTGAGCACAGTATAGTGGTCCTTGGTTTATACTGGTAGAATGCAATGTATATATCTTGTAACCCAGAGAATGCAACTGAGGCTGTAGAAAATGAAACACTAGCTCCTTTACTTCATACTTTGATGCAAAGACATTATTAAAAGTTTAAAATTTATTCCTTCAGTACTTAATAAAGAAATTTAACAGCTGCATTTGGAATCACAGAATTCTCCATTTAACATATTGGCTTCCCCTTCCCCAATCCCCTTTTGTCCTTTTTTTTTTTTTTTTTTTTTTCTTTTTTCCCCTCCAGGTGCTCAATACTTGCGTGTAGTGCTTACGTGGCTCTGGCTTTGGGTGATAACCTTATGGCATTGAATCACGCAGATAAACTTCTTCAGCAACCAAAGCTGTCAGGGTCTCTTAAGTAAGTCTGATGTGGTCATTTCTTCTTTCTTAGCCCTGCTTTTTGCTGGAGAGTTCTGAGTTGAAGCTTCCAGTGTCTGTAGCTGCTTACCAATTCTATATCTGATGCAAAGAATTGCTTGGCCTGCTCCTGTTCTTGTGGAAGCTCTGACTAAATGTTCATTGACACGCAGGAACGTGAGTCCCCTCCTTTGTGTATGAATTCCATGTAATTTGGAATCTATCGCTGCTTTTGTTATTTGTTACATCTCCAGCTATGGGCTCCATGCAGTGGGAGGACCCTCAAGTCTCTCCTGATTCATTGCGGGCCTGCATGTGTTTGTGTTGGTATGGCACAAGGGGCAGGAATGAGCAGCTGAGGGCAGACAATAATAGCCTAATACGCTGCTGAAAGCTTGCTTATGAAATTACAGCCTTGGAGGGGAAGGTTTGCTCAGTCCGTGGGGCAATTGATTATGGGCGTGCAGGGCTGTGACTTCACCTGCTACTCTTGCTGGTAGAGGTTCCATTCTTCAGTTTCTCTTTTTCAGTTCTCATTTGGCTCTGTACTTTTTGAAAGGATATTGAAAGCTCATTCTGTTTCTGCCCACCAGTTCTCCTACATCTTTGCAAATTCAAAAAAGGCAGCTTTGGCCCCATCCTTCTGACCTTGTTTGTGCGTTTAATTCCGATGTCATACACAGGGTAAAATATAGCAGAGGTTTTTATGGTAGTAGTATTTTTCAAAAGTTGCAGAAACTAAGCTAACTTGGGCTTATTTTTATGTGCTGGTGCATATAAAAAAATCTCATCTTTTTGCACAGTCATTGTATAGAGGAGTTTGCCAGGTGAAGCACAATTCCATGAAGGCAGCATTACCATCATGTAACACAAGAAACACTGGATGACAATTTTTTGCAAAGACAGAGTGCCATGTATCTTGGTTCCAGGAAACTCGGTTTTTGTACAGACTGGGAATGTTGAACTGTTCCTGTTTTCTTAACTTTCTACACACAATTTATTTCACTTGTGTTTGCTTTATGAGATCTAAATTGCAGAAGTTACTTTGGATGATTTAACTGATATTTCACCTGATGTTTTTGCAATTCATCAAAACCAACTATATAGTCAGTTTGAAGTGTACTGTATGTAGCTGCAATGAAGAGGCGTGAACTTTTTTGCTCAGCTTTTGTTTCAGATCAAATATCTGCAAACTAACTGCTGTTAGTAACAGGATTCCTTTTGTTCCAAGGCTGAAAAAGAAAGCTGCTCATTGACTCTTATAGTTCATCTCGGTTAAACATCAGAACTGCTTAATTCTTTTGTAAAAACTGCGGTTGGAAAGATGTTTGTACCCCATGGATAGGTCTATGCAGTTGCTGTCCTTAGAAATGCAGCTATCTTACAGGATTTTATCTTTACAGATTTTTATTTACTGTTAAGTCACTTAACACTTCAATTTATAGTTGCGTCCGTATCCTGCGATGTTTTTTGTAAGGATTCCTCTTTTAATTCTCTGAGATAAAGCCATACTGTCTTTCTGGAATGGCAATTTCTGTGCAGGAATGAATTGTCTTTATTCAGGTGCAAATTCTTTCACAACATCAGTGCCTAAATGGGTATTATGACAGTACTTGATAAGCAAGCAAACTTCCACACGAGTGTTTCAAGTAGTAGTTTTCATGTGCTCTCATTGAAAACAACATTCAGTTTGTCTTACATAACAAATTGTGGGGGTTGTTATGCTGACTTTTGTACCTAACCCTTTGC
The DNA here is from genome assembly GCA_027560015.1 of Chloroceryle amazona. NCBI lineage: Eukaryota > Metazoa > Chordata > Aves > Coraciiformes > Cerylidae > Chloroceryle > Chloroceryle amazona. Next base: position 32,707 of record JANHFX010006451.1, read on the forward strand.
TGTTGCAGGTTTCTTGGGCATTTATATGCAGCAGAAGCTCTAATTTCTCTAGACAGAATATCTGATGCCATCACCCACTTGAACCCTGAGAACGTCACTGATGTTTCCCTTGGGATCTCTTCAAATGAGCAGGATCAAGGTTAATGAATCCACACTTCATTAGAGCTGGTTATGCTTTCAGCTGCTTTCCTGATATAACTTTCTATATACAAATATAATAATGGTTAAGGCATCTTTGTTTTAAGTCTGTGGGTTGTTTGGGGTTTTTTTGTTTGCATTTTTTGTTGTGCTTATTGTTTTCCTGGCTTTAGTTACTCTTCCGTGTTTGCTTTGTCTTTTGCATGCTTGTCATTCCTTTGAAGTGGCTAATTTTGTAATATAAATAGAACTATATATCGTGGCATTCTGCCTTGTTTGAAGGTAACTTTTGAAAGCTGCTTTTGTTAAATGTGCAGCTGTGGTTAAGTTTGGGCTTTATACTTTCTGTTCCAGCTTTTTAGTCTCTAAACCAGGCTTTGAAGTACCAGTGAAGTATACTTACTGCATTTAGTGAGAGATAGGAGTGTAGAGAACTTAGCTGATCTCTATCTTAATTTTCTTGCAGTGCTTTCAGTTGGGAGTGTGTGTTCTCTAACAGAAGAATACTTCAGAACTGATCTGTGTAGTTAAGTCTACAGCAGATCTATCTGGTTTCAGTGACATTTCTGCAGTTTAAACTTCACTGTATTCATCTGCAAGTCTAAAAGCAAAACATTACAGATATCTTAAATGACAAACTCTTGAGCAAACAGATATGTTTTCTCTCTTTAATGTCATGAAGAAAGAAGCAATTTTATATCTTTGTATTATTTTTGTAATAAGCTTTATAAAAAGGTCACAGAACATGATGGTTTTTGTGGGCATTTTCTTTTCAGGGTCTGATAAAGGAGAGAATGAGGCAATGGAATCTTGTAAGTACCAGCCACTGGATTCAGCAGAACACAAGAACTTACTTGGCCAATTTGGGAAAAAATTGTACAGAAGAAAAATTTGTTTGGTTGGTTTGTTTGTTTTTTTCTTTTTAATTGCAGCTGGCAAGCAGACCCCACAGTGTTACCCCAGTTCAGTCACATCTGCACGAACAATGATGTTATTTAACCTTGGAAGTGCTTACTGTTTGAGGAGTGAATATGACAAAGCTCGAAAGTGTCTTCATCAGGTATGAAAAACAAATCTCATGACAGCCTTAGGGACAAATTTACTTTTTTCAAACTGCCATTTAGATCACAGTAAATCCTGGTGATTTCATAGACCAGGTTTATTTGTGGACATACTTATTTGTATTTAGTATTTGAGATAGCAGCTCTCTCCTGCCTTTATCAACTAATCTCTATTATTCACATAAAATGAAGGATTCCAAATTTCTTTCATGTGTAAATAGTTCAGTACCACTATGGGTAGCATCTTTTCTTTTTTTTTTTTTCCCTAGGTCATATCAAAAAAGTGAAATATGATGAAGAAGCCTTGTCTCTTTTTCTAAGTTTTGGTTTTTTGTTTGTTTTGTGTGTGTTTGATTATTTTGGTTTGGTTGTGGGCTTTTTGATTGCTTGGTTTTTTTGTGTGTGTTGTGGGTTGTCTGTTTGGTTGTGGTTTTTGTTTGTTTGTTTAATGGTCCAAAAGTAATTGTTATATTTCGGACAAGAAGGTTCTTGAGGGCCTGGAGTTTACTTCTCTCTAATCAGTTAATAACTTACCACCTAAGCTATTAACTCTAGGGCTGTGAGAACAAACTGCAGTTCTACTGCAGGCATGTGCCTTGCCTGCTTCTTGTCCCAAGCATTCTCAAGTACTGCTTCTGAAACTCCATCTTCACTTAACCTGTGTCATTTGGTCTTTCTTACGGCTGGGACCCATCTCTTTCAGTGCTGTTTGTCGCTTTGCAGGCGTTCCTGTCTGTCAGGAAGACTACTCAAATGCATTGTTGAGCTGCAAACTGAAGCAGCAGTCCTCCAAATTACTTCATAGTAGTGTAGGTGAACAGGTTCAAATTCTGAGGTTCTCAAAGGCTTAAGGCAGTTGTCTTGCTCATTTTCATCCTGAGGCTTGTTAGGATTGGGTCAGTGTCTGTGCTTGGGTTCTGTAGCACATCTGTAAAGTCCAAAGGAGTGCAAGGACATCCGTGGATGTAAAGTATAGTGGGTCTCGGCATCGACATGATATTCATTGACTGCATAGCTGAAAAATATTTGTGTATGGAAGGATAATGAATGATCCTTGTTAACTTTGTATTCTGAATTTTGGAGCAATGGATGGTACGTACCTTCTTCACCTATCATCTCACCAAGAAACACAGTAGATTGGCTCCAGAGTTGCAGATTAACATAAGCATATAGCAGATAGTGCTGCTAATTAGTGTGAAAGTCTTGAAATGCAGATAATCTGTCTCTCCTTGCATGCATAGACCTGATTGAGTCTATTAGTTTAGAATAAAATCTTACCTTAGTTTATGAATTATTTGTTCTTGTTAGCTAAGATGGTGTTAACAATCGTGTCAGGGGTGCTTTCTCTGAGCTGGATGTTTCTCTTAAGCACTTTTTCTCCTCACCCTCTTCTTTTTCAATAAGGCTGCTTCCCTGATCCACCCCAAAGAGATCCCTCCAGAGGCTATTCTGCTGGCTGTGTATCTTGAATTACAGAATGGTAAGTTTTGGAATGTTTTGTTGACCTAAATATGGGCTACAAGGCAGGGAGGACAGTCATCATTCCTAGTCTTCATAGAATTGTGCCAGTATTTTAAAATACATCCTTTAGGCCCAGTCTCCCTTTTACACTGCTATGGATCTATGTATCTTCACCTTCACTTCCATAGTTTATTGCCATCCTGTTCTTATATGCTCTAAACTTCAGAAACATTCATCTTCTGAGCTGGAATCTTCTCTACTTTGTGCAGAAATCGGCAGTCTTGGACAAACTCCGTAAAACCCTTGATGAGGTTTATATTATAAGAACGGTTTGAAAGGCTTTTCATTAAAAGACAGCTGCAATCCAGGTTTCCCACAGAAGCCATGTCAAGGCCTCTGCAGCAAGTGCTGCAACAAGGCTCGTAATACTGGTAACTCTTTCTTCCACAGTCCTTACATTTGAAAGTGCATTGTGCTTGTGTGGGGAAGAAAAAAACCCTACATAATGGGAAACTGGAAAGATTGCACTCAAATTCTGCAGTGTGAACACTTTTGCCGTTTGTAGTACTATCTGTAATGTCACACAGTGAGGGCGTTTTGTGTGAGCTCTGAAGTCTCACTCTGTGGATGGTAGAGAGGAAAGGTGCCCTTCAAGTGCTCTGGCATCTTGAAGCACCGAGGTTAAAGCTTCATGTTTTCAGCTAAGAATAGGTAGAATCGAGCAATACTGTTGTTTCAAATTTTTGTCTACTATTTTTCATGTCCATCTCAGCCTTTCACTGAATAGGAATAGTGCTGGTGTGTGTGGCCTGGGCCCAGGGCTGTTTTGTCAGCTCTGTTCTGAGAACAGTTTGTTGTACAAAGGTACTTTTTTTTTAACTCAGAAGTTGTCTTGTAGGTAACACACAGCTGGCACTGCAGATCATCAAGAGAAACCAGCTTCTCCCTTCTGTGAAAACACTCTCGGACATGCGGAAGAAGCCTGTGTTTCAACCAGTCCACTCAATCCAGCCCATTCAGATGCCAGCTTTCACCACTGTTCAAAGGAAGTGAGGTTGTGCTTCAATGTGCTGCTGCCCTGCCCCTCAGGGGCTTGGGATTTTGTACATTTTTTTTAACCTAGGCCACCTGCATACCCCAACTGCTGGAGTGTGTTCAGTTATGTAAATTTTTAATAAAACATGTAAACAAATGCTTGGGAGGGTTTGTAAAACTTATTTAATAAAGGAACAGAGGTTGGTATTTGTTTTGCAGGTGAGTGCCCATTTACTGAAAAGAAGTGGTTAACAGAGTGGGTAATTCTTCTCTTTTTTTTTCTTTCCCCTGTATTTATAAAGAGTGTAATTTAATGAAGTTCTGCTGAAATGCTGCTGAGCTGTTGCATTGGCTGTTCTCTTTTGACACAAACCATAGATTGTATGTATTCCTCACAGAAGAGGCTTTTGCCCACCTTTACTGTGTTGATGTAGCTGAGAGTTTGGTCCTTGCTGTAGTTCAAGCTGCCCCTTCAGGCATGAGGACAGGGGTACTGTGTTATGTGTGGGCAGGTGAAGGGCCATAGGTGCAAAGAAAGGAGTTTTGTTTTCTGCAGGTCCTGGCCCGAGATGTAAGAGTTTTGTGTCCCTTCTGTTCTATTGCCCCCTCTCCCCAAAGTTTACTGTGGTTACCTTAAGTGCAAATTATACAGCTCAAGCATTAACAGGGCAAGGCCCCAGTGCCCAGCCTTTGCAGTATCTTCCAGATGACCTTTTCTAGCCCTAAAAGTAGCAGCTGTGCCTCTAGCTTCTGTGACCTGCTAACCCTTTCAGACTAAGGGGTTGTTCTGCAAGGACACAGTAATACACTTAACAGCCCACTGCACTGCAGTACACTGCCAAGCAGTAGGGACTGGGCATTGCTTTGTATGCAATTAGTACAAGCCAATCCATGCCAAAATTTTTTTTTTAAAAAGCTGGTCTGTAGCTAGTTTGGGTGGTCAAGATGGCAGAGTCTTAGTGGCAGGGAGAGTGTGCTGCTGCAGACTCTGTGACCGGACTGCAGCTGATGTAATATGCTGCTGGGGGGGGGTGGGGGGGGAGCTGGGTGGTAAGGGGTCCCTTAAGAGCTTGCAGGCTGCAGTGCTCCATCTATAAACTGGGGGGGGTGCCTGCTTCTCCTGCCTCTTCAGCTCACGGGGTGGGCAAGTGCCAAAACGCAGTTTGCCAAAACAGAAGTGGAAGAGCAAGACTGGACAGCAGGAACAAAAAGCTGGAACTGCTGCTAAACAGGTAGCACGGCAGGGGGGGAAGGAGCCTAGACAACACGTGGAGGAGGCAGGGGGTACTCTGAAGGGACCAGAGTTGGGAACACTCCTGCAGGGAGGGTGTTTAGATCAGGGTTTTGGGGTTAAGTTTGTTTTTACTTTGCTCCTAAAGAAAGGCAGAGGGGGAAAGTGTCTGTCTGTAAGAAAATATTTTTTTTTCCTCTATGAACTGCAGTTTCCAGTTTAGAGGAATAACTTTATTTCAGAGTTCCTGCCTTTTGGTGCAAGATGCATCTCTCCTCACTTCCCCTCCCTGGCCCTTATGTGCTATTTCAGCTCTTTCCCCCACTTTGCCCAGATGATAATCTCCATCTCCAGGGCAGAGCTGGTATAACACCTTATCTCATAGGGCTGCTGGCATCAGACTTTACCTCCAGCTGGTACCTCAGGAAGGTCACCTTTCCAAGTGGCCACCTGCAATGCAGAGCCTGCAAGTTCTTCTGTCAGTAACTCGAGGATGAGGTAGCATGGCTATATACAGGAGAGGAAGCCAGCATGACAGCCTTCAGTTTTCCCCCCACATCTTGAATAAACAAACCCCAGCTGACAAAACCAAACAGTAAGTTTATTAATCAGGGTACAAGTTGCAGAGTGACTACAATGGTGTGGCCCTTCAGCAGGAAGCCAGCCATCATGAAGCAGTACTGCCTTCCAGGAGAGAATGGGCATTGCTACTTTTTAAGGCTTTCCAGAGTAATGACTAAATAGCTGACTTTCTGTTAACTATTCTATCAATGTAGGAAACGGTACCTCCTCTGCCCTCAGGTAGGGAAGCAGTTTAAAAGTAATAGGAATAAAACAAAAGAAAACACAAAACCAGGGAAAATCTTGTAGAGATCACAGTTCTGAAAGGGAGGCAGGGAGCCCATACATCCCTCCTGTCAGAAGTAGATTGACTGATTAACCATTTTTGTATTTAAAGATGCTTGCTGTGTGGTCCCCAGCCACATAAAGAAGATTCTTCTCTACCTTTCCCCACCCGGAATGTAGAGCATTCACATGCAAAAGATGCCAATGCCTTGCTGAAGCAGCTCCACCCCGAGGCACCCAAGGCTCCCCTTGAGGCTCCCTGAAGGATGGAGTTGTTCCCCAGATACTGCTCCTCTTATCGCAGCTACATTTGCATGTGAGCATTCAGCCTGAGATCTCCTGACAATGATGGCCCTTCTGCCCTAAGGCAGCTGCATTGACCAGAACAGTTCTAGGAATTTTTTTTTTCCCCTGCACTGCTCCTTGAAGAGGGGCAAGTGATGGTGGTTGTCAGCAGCTGGGCTTCAGTTTTACCTTTAACAGAAGGAAAAAATAAGTATTAAAACACATCAAGGAAGGGAGCAGTAAAGCATGTGCATGCTCTCTGGCACAACCAGAGGGACAGCTCACTTTTTCCCCTCAGCTGGCTTTAGGCTCTGATAGTAAATTGGTGATGGTCAATTAAAACTACAAGCTCTCCTCTGGTAACGGCAGAAGGAAAACCACACTGCCCAGCCTGTGCTAAGTTAGTGAGGTCAATAATGCTTATTGACTTACTGGCTCTAGGGTCTGGCTGTCTTCAGGGAGAGAGCACAGAGAAACCAAGGGAATACATACAGAGTACCGGGCAAGCTTGTTACCTTGACATTTACCTGAGCCACTTTTCCCCTCTCCTTCACACAGTCCTCTCCTTCCTTTCAGCATGAAGTGACCTCTTCTGTATGGCTGACATGTTGCCAGCTCCTCCAGGAGGAATGAGCAGTGATCAAGTCAAGGATTAAAATGGATAGAAGACAAGCATGGTGCTGAGCAGTCCTAGAGCTGTTCACAGCAGCAGCCACAAAGCATCACAGCTTTGAAAAGTCAGTGAAGTCAACACCTTCAGAGACTGGAATCCACCTCCACTGTGACCCAATGCTGGGAATTCAGTTAATAGCGTTAATTTAAACCTTAACCTGAAGAGCATTTTTCCATGCTCATCATTTCTTTTTAAACCTTTTCTAAACCATTAAGGAAAGAAAACCTTTCCTGCTTACCTAACTTATGTTAGCAGTCTGCTCTGCAAGATGCCAGATACACCACCATTAAATGGCATCATGGCTTTGCTTTTACAGCACCACTCAGAAAAAGCATGATGTTCACAGTCAAAAGATGAAGAAAGGGGAACCTAGAAATACCCAACAAGATTAAACCAGGAACTTCTGGCAAAATACTGAAGAAACTGCATGGATTAGAAGTGATGGGTTCAGTAGCAAAGTCATTTCCTCCAGTCATGACAATGAGGCTGGTTTTTTTTAAATAGACTTAAAAAACCCCAGACCAACCAACCACATTTCTATCCACAGCACAAAGGTTAAATTTTCAGCTGTCATCTGAAAGCAGCCAGGTTCCAATTCAAGCAGGTGCTATTTCTTTTTTTGCATCCTGATAGAAAAGAATGCTTTGTTTGGGTAATACAGAAAGACACACACAGATTTGCCATGAAAAAAACCTCCTCACATTTATTTGATTAAACAAAAATAAAATAAACTGCATAGGAACATTTTTAAAGTCCAGAGAGACACTGACTTTGTTTTAAGGCTGCCAGTAGCTGATACATCATCTCCTTGCTACATCCTTCAGCCTTCCCTATGGACCACAAAGATACATTCAGAAGCCTCCATTAACACAACAGTTCTAACATTTTGCTCAAGTATTCTACATAAACATTTGCACATAACCTGTCACGCTTTCTGCTCTGCAGTACTCAACATCTGACATCTAAAAATTATGTCACTTTTTGTCCAAATAGAAATGTAATGATGTGATGTCATTTTTGGAGCATGGAAGTTCTTGCCACAGCCTGTCTCATTATCAATTAGATATAAAAGCTCTGAGCAGCTCATTAAAAGCAGAGGTTTGTCTGTCCTGCTGAGACATTTTTATTATTTTTTTTAGAAAAGCAGCACTAATAATCACTACAGTAGAAAAGAAACAACTGCAACAGAAGAGGAAACTACATGACCAAATCAATTCAAGATGCCCAACACTGAAGGAGTGACAGAGTTATTCTGAATCCCATGAAAGCCTGCACCAAGGCCATGCTCCTTATACACCAGTAACAAAGTTCTATATGATGGGGCCATACATCTACAGTCAATTAAATGAGAGGATTTCAAAAAAAAAGCATGTTTGTGACATTCTTTCCACGTGGATGACCTCCATTTTGTTCAGGGCTTCCAATTTCTGTTTGATTTAAATTTCAGGCATGTGTTCAGCATCCACGGTACTCCGATGAATTGTGCATGAACTAAGCAGCGCATGACAGGTAATGCACAGTACAAGAGTCACATATAGTAAGAAACCCCCACCAACTCCTGTGACTAAGCACACCTTACAAACTAGTTAAAAACTTTTAAGTTACTTTAGAAAAGAAACTAAAACCAAAACCCAAAACCAGACATCTCTCCCTCTTAAGGAAAAAGCTACTACATTGTCTGAAAAATACTCTACAAACCTACAAAAGGAGTTTGTTTTTTTTTTTTAAACTAGTCTGGTAGTCAAAAGGAAGTTACTTAACTATATCACTACACAGACACTCAACATTCAGTCAGTAAGGCTCTATGAAAAGAGCTTAAAAAATTATCTACCTGAGTTTGTAAGTTGATACAATCATTAATATAAGGTCTAAGACCATGCAGGTACAGAAAGCATTTTTAGAACCATTCTTGGTTAAATAATGATGGAAAAAGATGCCAGTCTGGCTTGTTAACCCGTAAGATCACTTGAGACATCAATGTACATTTTCCACCATAACATTTATCAAATCCAACAAAGCCTATTGTTATTATGGGTCTCCTGTACCCACTTCTGTCACCCCTAATATGAGCAGGGGAGGAAAAAAGGTTTTCCAGTACAGTAATCTGAAAATGTGCTTCTGCAACTTTACTCCACAGGTAAAACAAGGGGCGTGTTGCATGTCATTAGTAAAGTTGCATAAACCCCCAACATACTGGTTTTAAACTGCCTCTCCTGAGACTGTCTGAACCTAAACTGCCCTTCAGGAATAGGAACTTGGTTGCTTTGTCATGGTGGAAAAAAAATCCCATTGAGTCAAGAAAGCAACTGTTACAATCACCAAGTCAAAAAAAACCAAACCAAAACAAACCCAACCAAAAAAAAAAAAATCAGTATCTTATTCCCTTCAAGCATTTGGTATAGCGTTGTTTACAGCAGTCATAACATTAGTCTTTCCAAACAGGACATATTTGTAGGCATGCATAAAAGTTTTTCTCTTGTAGAGAGAAGACCTAAAGGTCTTAGAGACATAAGAACACTGTAAATGAAGTATGTCATGTCAGCTACTAGCATCGTAATACTGAAAAAAGTTTACATTTCTATACTTTGTAGTGAAAACAGAACTCAAAACTGTTTCAGGTATCTCGGTCCAGTTTGCCTGAACATATGAACCTTTGGTTTTATTTACAGATTCTCTATCAAGGGCAACTTAATATGTCCATGTGCAGGCAGCAAAACCAAAAGCAAACAAAAGCAAGAAGTCACCACATTGTACACATTTAGTATCTGTTTCAATTAATATGCTTGTCCAACAGGCAGGATGAATTCTTCTGCCAGGCAGATTCTCAATTATTTCTCAAACCTGTCTGATGCTAAATTGAGGTAGATGATTTACTTCTGCAAAGTGAGGTAGAACTTCAAGAAAAAGATAGTGGCATCTCTAGTTGTGCATTTTGTACCACAGCAAACTGGGTTTCAAACTCCCAAGGACTCAAAGACCAGAGGTACAATATTTGTCTAACGCAAGTACCAGTGTTCATTTTTTATACAGCTCCAAACTGTTTGTCTAAATATCTCTATCTTTAAATACCCTATTACCTTTTGGCACCATTTGGCTTACACTCCTTTAAAAAAAGCAAAACAAAACAATAATAACAACCAACAAACCCAAAACCACAAAACACTTTGGCACTTTTTTTTCTATACCACAACTGAACAAAGAAATCTTATGATCAAAGTTATGGCAAGATAAGCCTATAAACCTGCTCTCTTCAAAAACAAATTTTGGTTTATCTGCAACATAAGAGACTGGGCCTGTTTCCCTGTAATTGCAAGGGAATGCCACTTCCAAAGGCCTTGTTCTTTCTCCCCAACTTGCTTACGTCTGGCCCCCATATGCATTAGTTTTCAGTTGTCCTTCCCTTGCTTCCTTTACAAGTTTAAGGTTTATGGCCTCCCTTAAATAAGTTATCTTTAAAAGGTCCTAAGTAAAAAAGGAGCTAAGTATCTGATGGACCTGCATTATTCAAGTACTGAGTCTGCTTCAGTCTGAGAAAAGACAAGATTGCTTCATAGGATGAACCAAAACCAGCCATACTGACAGCTGGTAACATTTTGTCGAGCAAAAAGTTTACCGAGAGCCACTGGTTTAACCTGGCATAGAGAAATTCCTTTGGGAGTTTCAAGTAGAAAGGTCTGTCACCCGCATCTGTTGTTCCCCAATGTCAGAGCTAAGAGAAAGAGGCACAAGCTCACCTCACCCTTCTCCAGGCTGCTTCCACCACTTCAAAAGATTACTCCGGATGCTTGTTCAGTTTGCAATCCAGTTTCAAAGCCTTGCTTCTTTCTCTCTGCACCATGTGTATTATGATACTGGGGCATTAACCTGAGAACATGCATAGCCGGAGAACATGCACGGAAAAATAGACCAAGGTTTGAATCTCATTTTAAGTTTTACTTTTAAAAAGCCCCTATGGGGCATCCGATGTTGGCTTTGTATATTATCACTACTTATTTTCATTGCATATAAAACATTCCATTTTATAAGCTACACTAACCACTTTTCAATGAGACCATGTGTGCTTAGCACTATGATAAAGATAAGGACTTCTTTTGGGTAGTTAAATAGTAGTGTTTTTTAAAACAAAAAAGCTCCCCAACACGAGGTTGAACACTTGAGGTTTAGTTTGTACGCAAATTAAACAGATGTCAAGTTAGAGTTAAAGTCACTCCTCTTCCTGACATAGCTGTACTAGGGGTTTTGTGCAATGGCTTCATATAAAATAGCAGAAGGCAACTTCAGTGTCTGTCACCGTCTACACAGTGCAGGCTGGAGAGGGGCAAAAAAAAGATTTCTGCAGTTCAACACAATCCTGAATGCACTTAACTTTTTTTTTTAATGACTGGAAAACAGCTCCCTTCTAGTCTCAGAAAAGGGAGGAACCCAATAAGCTTTAAAGCACCTGAGTATTTCTAGCATACTCCAACACTGTCAGCCACTATGGTTAAGGTATTTAGAGACCTGACATTTTTATCAAGACAGGATAAATGCAAGGACACTGCAAACTAAATATTAAAGCTTTTTAAACCAGTTTTCTTTGGTATCTAGTTCTTGCAGGCTATTAGTTTTCACAGCCCAAACTGCAAATAATTCTTGAACTGAACAATAGAAGACAAACATGGATGTCACAACTGTAGGCCATCGCCAGGAAAGGAGGCATGTGTATGCAGAACTTGGAAGAGTTGAAGGTAAAGTAGCTTTCTCTCATATTCATATTCTGAGTGGCCACAGGAATTGAATGACCATAACAACAGACATCTGTATAAAAGATTCTCCTTTAATTTTTTTATTTTTTTTTTTAAAACCATGCTATCCTAAGATTAAGACCAACTGAAACAGATCACTTTGAAGACTTTGCTTCTTTGAGGCTTTGGGCTGGAAGGCAGCACAGCTATTTTAGCATATTTAATTGAGGTGGTTTTCCTCACCCTTCTTTCGTAAGAGGTTTTGCCCTCTCATGAATGTGTGTCTTTCTGGTCCTTTAGCTTAAGGCTCCTCTAAAGTGGCAGATACCTGTAAGCACACATCATTAGGATTTCCTCAAAACCCAGAAAGTTAACAAACACTTCTTGGAGGGGAAAAGCAGCAAGGAAAGTGCACCTTGTGATTTCTCAAACTTGGAAAGAGCCTTTCAATCTCAAGTCACTCAGGTGCATGGTGGCCAGCAGAAAGATGAACCCTTTCCTTGGAGGATGTTTATGGCTCTTCAGACTTTTTGATAATGTATATTTATGTTTGAGATCTTCTCTTGCAAACAGAAAGGTAAATCCCATGGCTTTTCTAAGCCTAAGGGTACTTACACATTAATTTTTCCATTGCGGAGACAGAAAAACCCTCTGTTCCCTCCTTTAACCATTCTTGTTTGCCACCAAAGGCCTTATCTAGAGGGTGAAGCAACAGTAATGTAGAGACTGTATCTGCATTAACAGCTAAACTGGAATGTAAGAAATCAAAGAGCAAAAAATATAATTCCGGGGACTCAGTCACATTTTGCTAAAGAGATCTCTATTATCCCAAAAAGTTTCTGATTCTCAGAAAAGCTGTTCTTATACCCCTGAAAGGGCTAATTTCCCCATCTCTAAGCATTTAAGGATCATATACATTTATTTTACACAGAATTCTTTGGTACTGCCCTGGGGGGGAAAAAAAACACAACAAAACACACAACAGGAAAGTTTCATCTTGATGCAGTTTGCCTTACGCTGGTACTGGTAACTTTTCACTGGGATCTGTAGCAAAACATACAATGAAACTATAGGCCCACCCAAAAAACTACAGTAGACCCTCCTGAATTTTAGTCCATCTCTGAGAAGCCAGAAGATGAAAAATACATTTTTGTTGCTGATAGTTATTGCAGCCCTCTTTAAACACACAAAAAACCAACCAGTTGATTTCTCCAAAACACACCCTGATTCTCTAAAGCTGTGCTTATTTCTTACTTTTGGAAAAAAGGTACCACTTCTGTTCTAACAAATCTATCAGGCATTCTTTCCTTAAAGTCTGTCTATGGGGAGGGGCAAAAAAAGCTAGTCATTTCACAATAAAGTAAATCAAAAGGGTTTGATTTTCCCTGTTTCACTGCTCCTTGTAACTTCTACTACCCAAATTAGGTGCACTGATAAAAAAACAGTAACTTTTTAAAAACTAATTTAACTTTCAAGTGAAAAGGGTAAAAAGAAATAATGACAAGAACACATTAAAAGGAAGCTTTTTTATCTAAATTTTACGACCACACTAAGCCACTAAACTGAACAATTTGGTTTAAACTTAAAGAATTTGTGCATTTTCATCAGCCTCACTTTTGTGCTGTTGGATAACTGTGTTTCAGAAAAAGAAAAATACACAGAAATGCCAAAAAGATGCAAACTTGCTCTTCCTGGCAAGTGAATCCCACTCACTTTCACAAAATTTTCTAAAGTCATCCAGGAGCAAGACACTGTGCTCACCAGTAAATTAAACACACTGAGGTATAAAAAGGAGAACAGGAAAGAGTTCTCTGCTGCAGCAGCAATTCAAAAACAAACAAAAACAAAGTCCCCCCACTCCCATGTCCCCACCCACAGAACTGCAGTATGGTCAAGAACAAAAATTCTCTACAAACACCTACTAGCATTTTCTCTGTTAAGAGTTACATAGAGCCTTTTTTTGGCTTAGTCTGCAGAAGTCGTCACACAAACCACCTAATGTGCACAGCAACACTTGTTTGTGCATTAAACCCTATCGGGGGAGAGGTAAAACATTCTGAATTGTGACCGTGTGGGGACAAGGAGGGGGGCATGAAACTGGGGAGGGAAGGAAGGACAATGAGGTAGATAGATTTTAACTTTACAGGCTCAGTCCCTGCAGAAAAGATAAGTACATTCATCTGTAAAAAAATTAAAGATGAGGTAGGTTTGAATTAACGTTGTATTTTTTCATTTTCTCTTAGAAGAATTTCCCTGAGACAGTTTCTTCCTAATTCAAACACAGATTAGAAGACAAGAATTCGATTGTTTCCAAAGTCGACCACAACAATCATGCCATCAGGGGTGACGGCTATACCTGAAGGACGGTCCATCTGACCAAAGCTGCTTCCCTGAGTGCCAAACTTGCATAAAAAGCTACCATTTGACTCGAATATCTGCACCCGGTGGTTCCTGGAATCGGCCACGATGATGCGGCCCTCTTGATCCACTGCCACTCCCTGTGGACGCAGGAACTGGCCATTCCCAGTGCCCTCTGAGCCCAGAAAGCGTGCTGACTGGCAATCTGGATGGATAACCAGAAGGCGATGGTTGTTGAAGTCCGTCACTACCAAGTGGCCCTCATGATTGAAAGTCACACCTCTGGGGGAATCAAAGTGCTTCCAGAGTGCCCCTTCAAAGCCATACTTGTTAAGAAACACCCCGTCAGGCCCAAACAGCTGAACACGGTGGTTCCTCGTGTCAGAGACCAGGATCTTACCCTCCGCATTGACAGCCACATCCCATGGATAATTGAATTGCCCATTCTTTGTTCCTTTCTCACCAAACTTCAGAAGGAACTGCCCCTCAAACGTGAAGATCTGGATGCGATGATTGTCCTTGTCAGCCACAACAATCCTACGTGAGACATCACAGGCCACACCAGCAGGGCGATCGAACTGGCCCGGACGGGAGCCCAGCGTGCCAAACTTGTGATGGAAAGTCCCGCATGGTTTGAACACCTGGATGCGGTTATTACTGCGATCAGCTACAATGATGAAACCTTCCTTGTCTACACTGACCCCCCAGGGGCGGCAGAGCTTGCCATCGCTGTCTCCCTCGCTGCCAAAAGAGAGCCCTGGAAGCCCAATGCCTATGTAGCTGCGCCCAGATTTCACTACAACTTTGAAGGGGCTGTTCTCAATGTGTTGGTTGCACATCATCACAGATACCAGGTGCTCTCCCTCTAGCTGTGGACGGTAACTGACCAGATAGGTCCCATTCTGCTGATCACTGACATCTGCCCCAAAAAGGTTTCCATCCGGGCCCATCACCACTGCAGAGATCATGTCACCTCCTGAAATGCGAGGCTCACCATCATGGTCATAACCTATCACTGTGAAAGAGGCCACTTTGCCCTGCAGCGCACGCTTGAGGCCTTCGCCGGTGGCTTTGGTCAGAGGAGCAAAAGCCCCACTGCTGACAAAGCCCATTGATTTAATGGCCATATACAATGCCTGGTCAGGGGGGGTGAACATGATCCTGTCATCTTCCTGGGGCTGGAGAAATCCTCTCACATTCTTCAGCTCCTGCACCTGAGACAGCATGCGATCCCGAGCCAGAAGAATATCCATGGTACGACCCTCCTCCAGGACCTGCTGAACAGCACTAATGGTGTTGTCCAGCTTATTTAGGTTCTGGCGTAACTTCTCAACTTGCAGGTAGAGTGACTTAGCCTTGACTTGGCGAATCTTTTCCACCTTATGCATGACGAAGGGGAAAGAAAAGCACACTTACATCAGGAAAGACAACCTGTAACAGAAACATTTCCTAGCATCGTCATTCTACAAAACAATGGGTTGTGCGGTTGTTGCAGCACATTGACACAGAACTGCAGAACAAGCCTCTAAAAGCCATGATGTAGAGAAGCAGAAATAGGGAAGATAATTATTTATCCAAATTCAGGATTATCATTCTCTCATATCCTCCAGCCAAAATTACACATTCTTACTCTGCAGGTCTGCTGCATCAGAATGCCATCTGAGAGTAAGTCACTTGCTTACTAATTATGATTTGCTTCCTCAAATACTATTCCGCTTTCTAGTTGCAAGGTACTTGACACATCATTCGAAGGTACATCTTATTTAGACTCCAGGGAGGACAGACATTACTGCAGGCTCTCAAGAAAAAGTAGACGCTGAGGCTTCTCTAACCAGAATTGAAACCAGCTTCAGAAGGTAGGCTGTTATCAAAGCTGGTGCTAGGAGTCAGTATCAGCTAATGGGCATGGGCTCTGGTCATCCCCCTGCCTGCCAGAACTGTTGTCATGTGACTGGATAATACCAGGTATCTATCTCCAGGAATTTTGAGGGTCCAATCATTTTAATATTTTCTTGCAAAAATACTGTCAGTCATACTGCGCTAGTGCTTTACAACAGGATGCTTTATAATGTTGCTTCAAATGATACAGAAAGTTGCTGCTGTTCCCTGCTTGGGGGACTGAAGCTCAAACAAAACTTGCTTAACTGTTTTATATGAGGCCTTTACTTGTGATAGAACACTTCAGACCATCTGGAAAAGAAGCCTGCCTTGTAAAACTAGTGAAACACGTAATTGCTTTGTTGCAAAAATACACTTCCTTACGTCCGCATACCTGCTTGGCTGCAGAACAATACCAGTGATGTGTTTTAAATAGAGAACTCAGTCTGAAGACTTCTTGGCTCTACACTGACTAGATAACCTTAAATGAAGTAGCTTGTTTGTACATCTGTTAAGGTACGCAGGTTTTACCGGACTTTAAGTCAGAGATGCTTCCTTCAATAGATTTCCAAAAGTGATTACTAATTTTAGGTCTCAGCTTAACTTCTTTTTTAGGCCATTAGTCACACTGTAACTAGAGTAGTTCCATATGATAAACTCTTACCAGACTGGTCATTTTGCTGGCAGCGGATAATAAACTAGAAAATTACCGTTCTAATCAATGTTGAAGTGGAAGAGGTAGGGGAGAAATACTTTAGCAGGATGCCACTGCTTCTTGCAGCATGTGCTTCACCAACCATATGTACATGCCATCCTGCCTAGGTCTGCACCTAACTAGGCACCTAGTTTCCTGCCACACTGCTGTGGCTGGGTATTACAGAAGCATTTTCAACTTACTCCTAAACTTTCCCCTTCTCGATCACACATTTTCATTCCCCCACACCAGTACTGACAACAATATGATTATAGGGCAAGTCAGTTTGACCATCATCTAAAAGATCCATCCAGCAGCAGTGATTTTCTGTTCAACTGTGCAAGTGGGACCCAAACCGTACTAAGCTGTACCCAATTTGTACTAAACAGGGAGAGAAAAGCCATGATCACTGAGTTACCTTTCTATGACAAAAAACAAACAAACAAACAAAAACTTGGCTGTTACTTCATTCCTATCAAAATACCACACATGCATCATGACCAAGTGAGTGCAGGAATCTGGGACTGTGCAGATACTCTTTTTGGAGGGTATTTCTTCTACTAGTACGGAAAATAAAAATCAAAAGGGACACCACCTTGATGAAGAGTAAAGTAAGTTTTGAGGTGTGGGGATAATAAAGATTAGTCTTGCAGAATTTCTACAAATCTCTCTAAAAAAGGACAACAGATGCAGCTTTGCTGCTTTCCTTTGCTTAGAAGTGGATACTGTAAAAAACCCTATATACTATACACCTAATTCTACAGCAATGTGTTAAAGTAGTTTTAAAGACATTCTTTAACTGAGAAGGGCTCTCTGCTCCAGACAGTACTAAGACAGGAGGCAGAGCTGCTGAGCCAGCAGAGGGAGTGCTCACCCTGCTTGTGTGGCTGAGCTTCTCAGGACACAGCTCAGTCCCTGCAACAACCCAGCCAGTTTCTCACAGTAAGAGATCCTTTCAGCACAAAACCAACGAGACCCAGAACCCAGCATCCTACGACCTACAGAAAAATGAGTTCACTAAACTGTAGTGTTTCAATTTGGTGTTCCTTGCCATATCCTAGTTAAAAAGCATGTTTTCTGTTTAAAAAGGCACTTGTCAGCAGTTCAAACCTAAAATGTAAGGTACATACCTTCCAGAGCAGCTCACACTCCCGCTCTTCCAAGGCCTTCTTATGTCTAGTAGTCACTGCTTTGACTTCAGACTGTACCACCTTCGCTTTCATCTCAACCTGCTCTGCCACAGCCTGGGCCTGTTCAATGCTCAGCTGGGGAGGAAAAAAAAAAAGACAACACACTTAGAGCTCAACCAAAACCAATTAGAAATGTACCACGTAACTGCTGCTCACATTTCACTACACCTTCAGGTGAAAGCATAAAGTGACAACACTAGGGTTTTTTACTAGCCCATTTCAAACATCAAAACCTGAAAACTGACTTTTTTTAATATCTCTATTACATGGAGTTTACTCCTATCATAGAATCATTTCATCTGGAAAAGACTTTCAAGATCATCAAGTCCAACCTTATTCCTAGCCCTATCAAAACCCCTAAACCATGTCCCTAAGCACAACATCTACCTGTCTCTTAAACACTTCCAAAGATGGTGACTCCACCACCTCCCTGGGCAGGCTACTGCAATGTCTGACAACCCTTTCAGTAAAGGTTCTTCCTAATACTCAGCCTGAACCTCCCCTCGTTCAACTTCAGGCTGAGTTGTGCCTGAAACATGTTGTCTTACAATCCTTCAAATAAAAGTTTCCTTGGAAAAAAAAAAAAAAAAAATCAAACTACTGTTTCATGAAATATTTCAGAAAAGGCATAAAAATCAAAACAAAATAAAGACCAGACAAATCTGAATGATCGGAGCTCCCAATTTTCTATAGATTTAATGGCATCAGTTAACTGGATCGTTTCAATCAGCATTAATAGGCAGATGATGTTGTGAACATCTAAGAGGTTAAACAAACAGTAGTTTATTAGTTACAAATTTCTAGAACAAGATGGTGGTACATGAAGATACTTAACCTAGAAAACAGAAAGCTCTGGG